>CABHPQ010158553.1:0-21422 GCA_902168405.1 Peromyscus aztecus | reverse complement strand
TGTTAAATGATTAACGTGTTTTCCTCCCTCATTCTTTATAGATAGAGTTTAGAACAACAGAGTGGTATTTCAGAGCATCAGCAGCGACCTACATCAGGCCTTTATCATTTGTTTAAGGATCCAATCTTACTTAAAGCTAGGCTTTCATTCAACTTTTAAAGTAGATGTGTAAGTCACTATTACAGCCCATTGCCAGCCCACTTAAAACTAAATTGAATCTATAAGAGATGAAGGGGATGATTTTAGCAGTTTTTGGTACTGTGCTTACTGGGGTATCAGCATTCTCTTGGCCAGATATTAGAGTAAAGTGAGGTAGAGTAGAAGCAGAGCAGGACAGTTTCATTTGGTAAGGAGAACACAAATTACAACAAATAGTTGAGTTCTTTTTAAAAATTTCAAATGAAGTCACAATGGCTGTTAAACTAAAATATGAACAAAATTATAATGTAATTAAAGATTCTGTTTTTAAGACAAGATGTTAAAAATATTAGTAGCTTGAGAAATTATGTGTTGTTTTCAGTGGATTGATAACTGCAGAACGCTATCTGGCCATTGGCCTGTTCTTGTAAAGCAAGTGAGCTATGATAGGTTTTTTCTACTCTTAGACTTTCAGTGGATTTTTATTCTTGTGTATGCAATTGGATGTGTGTGCTACAGCACACATGTGGAGGTCAGAAGACAGGTTTGTGAAGTTTGTTTTTCTCCCAGCTTTACATAGCGGTGGGGGACCAGACTGAGGGCAACAGGCTTGATTACCTGCTGAGCCATCTTGCTGGCCCTCTTTTAGCAGTATTGAGCAATTTAATTAGGAAAGTCTTTGTCTAATTTCTTCATGTTCCCTCTGCTTGGAATCTTGAATTTACTGATTTACTGTTTGTATTAAATTGGTACCACACAGTTCATGTAACATGGTGCTTTTTAACCTTGCTGTAAGGAAGGGCACTCTTCCTCCAGGGTTGCTCCTGACCCGTGGCTTATTTCCTCACACTCCTGCAGTGATTGTTGCTCTGCAGACTGTCCCACAAGCCCTTTGCCAGGTCTTCAGTGTTCCTTTTCTGGGCAGTGTCTTTTTCTAGTAATTCACGGTCTTTGGACTCTTAGCTTCGTGTCTTAAACTCAGTTTGCCTAGATTTTCCCTCCCTGTTACAGTGCCTGGAAACGTTTAAGGCAGTTTAGTTAGTCAGTACAAGTGTAGGGCATGCATGGGTGCTTCTCAGTTTTCAGGGACCATTGTTCTTTATTGCATATGTCTAGTGTTGTGAAAACGATACCCTAAAAATGTTTTATCTTATGCTTTGGCTAATTAAAGCTGGACAGAGTATACTTAGTTTCTGTTGCCACCTAAGAACCAAAATGAAAGTTGTTATGTTGAGATTTATGATTTTGTGGTTGAATAATTCCAGGTGATACACAATGTTGAACAATAGGTATATGTGAGGGCAGTGGAAATGTCAGGGACTTGAACTTTGAAGTCAACTAAATGCGTGAAGTTTGGGATGAAGGGTTAGACTGTACACTGAGAACCAACATCATGGAGGTTTGGCACAGCGTATTTTCTGTGTTTGATTACATTAATCCTCTTAAACATATATTAAATTGTTTTGTATTTTTTACCAGAACCTTCTGATAACTTAAGGGAAATTCTCCAAAATGTGGCCAAATTGCAAGGGGTATCAAATATGAGAAAGCTGGGCCATCTGAATAACTTCACTAAGGTAAGTAGCTTGAAACTATACTGTCACACTTTTTCTTGACTCGGTAAACATTTCCTAATGATCACGAAGAAGAAATTTTTGAATACCAACTTACTGAATTATTGAATTTTTTTTTCTGATTTTTCTCATTGATTTCATCCTGTTTTAAGTTTCTATACCAGAGTTTAATTGTAATATTTTAGATGGATAAGAGATTTTTCATTTTAAGTATGAGCTTTTGTTGTAACTAGCATTTGTTTTACTCTTAAGTATAGCTTTAGCTGTTGGTGTTAATGGTGCTAATGGTGTGCAGGGTAAACCTCATAGGCCATGAAGAGGGAGCTAGTGATGTGATCTTTCATCATGTGGATGCCACACACCATGCTTACTCTCTGACATCATCTCACTAGATACAGCAGTGTGTATAGCAGACTGATGATGAATATAATCTTAGTGTTCTATTTTTAAGACAGACAGCATGTTCACAATCTAAAGACTGCCTTCTAAAGATCATGGGAATGTTAGGCTCTTTCCATTTAAAAATTTTTAAAAGCTCTGAGAACATCTTTAGTTGCTATTTTTTAAAACTGTAAGGGGGGTGTGTGTGTGAATTATAAAATGTGAAAATGGATGAAGATTCTACAGGACAGAGTGAAACCCTTCTCTCATTTGCTGCCCCCCTCCAAAGCACTCTCCCTTTTCCAGAGGTTATGGCTGGAGAGTACTGACCATTTTACTGGTAACAAACAAAGATATGTGAATAGTTTATGTGAGTGTTTTTGTTTATATTATAAGAAGTAAACAAACTAAAAGTGTTTTGTAAAGTGCTCCGTTTTATTTACAATTTATTATGTATATACAACGTATTTTTAGGTGAGTTTAAGATAAAAATGTCTATAAATACAGGTTAGTATGTGCCTGTCTATGTATATTTATTTGCAGCTTATATTTCTTTTCACATTGCAGTATACCATAAAATGCTTTCCTTCTAAATATACCATTCTAATTTTATATTTGTCTCTGACTGTGTGTGTACGTGTAAATTACCTTCTAAGAGTTAGGCTTGGTGGTGCATCTGTAATCCCAGCTACTTTGAAGGTTGAGGCAAAAGGATCTCAAGGCTTAGGGCTAGTGAGATGGCTGACTCAGTGGGTAAAGGCATTGCTGCCGAGCCTAATGGCCTGAGTTCAGTCCTAGGGAACCACATGGTGGAAGGAGAGAACTGACTCCTGCAAATTGTCCTCTGACTTCCACACACTTACTGGTGGTACATGTCTGTGTTCACACATCTTCACACATAGTATAAGTAAATGAGAACATTTGCATGTAATTCAAACTCAAAGGTCTGTCTGGGCACTTTGGTCAGACCCTGTCTTACAAAGTTAAAGAGTAGGGAAGTTTCTGTTGTATATGTTTTGGGGGCACTGGCAAACTGTAAGAGAGTCTTAATTTTCTATATTTGCTGCAGTCTCTTCTTGTGAAAATAGAGTCTCATGTAGCCCAGGTTGTAGCACCTATGGAGACTTCCTGCCTCTGCCTCCCAAGTACTGGGATTACAGGTGTGCTACTACCATGTTTTATTATTAGAAATTAATAGCATAGATATAATGCTTATAAATCTACAAGAGTAGATTTTGTTTCTGATATTCTTTCCAAAGTTTGCAAAGTATTTTTAGTTTGTATCCTCTTGTAAATATTTTTTGACTTAATATGTTACCTTCACTTTTAGGTATATAGTTGACTTTTTAAGGTACAGAATATCTTCCTATGGTCTTAAAACTTTGAAAAAAATCTTAACCGTTTTACAGATATATGTATTTATTTAAAAATTGTTCTTTAGTTTTAAGTACTTGGAGCACTATATGTTAAAACAAATTAAAGAAAAAAATTCTTATTCTTTTGAAAACCTTGTTGTGGAATATTAGTTTAAGATGTGTTATTCGTTGATGCTGTGGAATATTTGTTTAATGATGCAAAAATATGCTGCATTCTTTTATGTTAATTTGTTTAACTCTGTAAAGCTGTGTTATTTTCCCTGCCTCAAACACATGCTTGGTCTGATAAAGAGCTGAACAGGCAACAGCTAAGCAGGAGAAAGGATAGGTGGGCTGACATGCAGAGAGAATAAATAGGAGGAGAAATCTAGAAGAGAAGGAGGGAACTAGAAAAAAAGGAGAGGAGGACTCCAGGGCCAGCCACACAGCCAGCCATGGAGTAAGAAGGGAAGAAAGACATATAGAATAAAGAAAGGTAAAAGCCAAGAGGCAAATGTATTTAAAGAGGAAAAGGGGAATTTAAGTTAGAAAAGCTATCTAGAAACGAGCCAAACTAAGGCTGGGCATTCATAAGTAAGAATAAATCTTCATGTCTTTGTTTGGGAGCTGGGTGGCTGGCCCCCAAAGAGTAAAACGAAACAAAACAAACAAACAAACAAACAAACAAACAAACCAACTACAAAACCTGAAACCTCTCTCCATCACATTGCAAACTTAAGGATTCTATAATAATGCAGTAACTAAGAATAGCTATTCTGTTTCTATCTTCACCTATTCTATTTTGAACTTAAAAAAAAAATGTTCCCTGGGAGTCCTATCTGTGAAGAAATTGTGAGGGCGTTTTGCACGTATGCTGCTGCAGGAATAGTAAACTTGTCAGCTTGTTCTTAGGGGCTGTTCTTTTCACAATAACTGATACCAAGATCACCTAGGATTTTACCTTTCTGGCATCATAATGTGGAAGATTAATAACACTTTGGAGACCTTTTTGAGTTATTAGTATTAAAAAATTTACTTTCTCTTTAATCTGTTTCAGTTAGTCCCAATATCTGAGGAAGTTTTATTCAACTTCTGAGTAGAAACCAGTTTTCAAATTTCAGTCCTAAATTAGAACCACAGGTAGCTTGGAAACCAGTGTTCTCAATAACAGTAACCAAAGCAGCTTTGAAGACAGCAAACTGCTTGGCATCAAGAGGTGCAGGGCCAAAGTTGCAGAGAGGAGACTCTAGAGAAGAAGCTTCCTTCTCCGAATCTTATACTCCTGGAGTTCTTGCATTGTGGATGGAACCTGAGGACCAAGGGTAACCCTGAGAGTACTGTAATTGGAGGATAGAAAAGACAGCTCCAGGAGGTCCGCCTTGTGTGGTTGTTGAATCCTGGGGCAATTTAAGAAGAGAAAAATACATTATCTAAAATTAAACATTTCTAGATGTGTGTAGTACAGTGTTTCTCAAGCTTCCTAA
This sequence comes from Peromyscus aztecus, assembly GCA_902168405.1. NCBI lineage: Eukaryota > Metazoa > Chordata > Mammalia > Rodentia > Cricetidae > Peromyscus > Peromyscus aztecus. The sequence goes on along the minus strand of CABHPQ010158553.1, from coordinate 16,490 downwards.
AGCTGTGGCCCCTTAACAGTTCTTCATGTTGTGGTGAACCTCAACCATAAAATTATTTTCTTTGTTACTTCATAACAGTAATTTGCTACTGTTATGAATCCTAATGTAAATACCTGATATGCAGATAGGCTTAGGCAACCCCTGTGAAAGGGTCATTCAACCCCAAGAGGGGTTGCAACTCATAGGCTGAGAATCACTCCTATAGTAGAAGATAAACACATTAGAAGATGGAGTCAATAGAAAATATTGCAACAATTGAAATAAGAGAAATTGGAAAAAATTGAAAAGATGACTTATTGAAGGTGTGACATGCATATATGCAAATTACCAGAAGAAAAGAATAGAATTGGACAGAAGTGATTTGAAGAGATAATATGTGGGATGTCAAAACAACAACAAACTGATAAAATACTCAACACTAGAGAGCCATGCGTAGTTTTTGTTTGTTTGTTTGTTTTTTTCCAAAACAGAGTTTCTCTGTGTAGCCCTGACTGTCCTGGAACTGACTCTGTAGACCAGGCTGGCCTTGAACTCAGAGATCCGACTGCTTCTGCCTCCCCAGTGCTGGGATTAAAGGTGTGCAACATTACCGCCCGGCCTTTTTTCTTTTGTAATGTGCACTGGTGTTTTGCCTGAATGTATGTCTATATGGGAGTGTCGGGTACCCTGGAACTGGAGTTACAGACAGTTGTGAGCTGCCATGTGGTTGCTGGGAATTGAACCCAGGTCTCTGGAAGAATAGTTAGTGCTCTTAACCACAGAGCCATCTCTCCAGCCTACAAAGTTTTATTTATCTTAAGCAAGATAGATACAAAGGAAACCAGCTGAACAAATCAAAGTAACACTGCTGAAGACCAGTGATGAGAAAGAAAATCTTTCTAAGAGTTTGAGGGAAAAGGACTTGTTTCCAAAGAGCAGACAGCAAGCAAGACTTATGGTAGACTTAACAACCAAGTGACATGAAACTTTAGGAAGAGAATAGCAGCTAACCTAAACTTCAATATAGTCACCAAATTAGTGTCAAAAATGAAAATAAAATCCTTTCCAGACTAATAGAAATATGGAGAATTGTTAACTACTAACCTAGGCCAAAATCTGGTCAAAACACCAGGAGAAGATGTCAACAGTAACAACAGCTTTTGACCAATGAGAAAAAAGGTGACATTCAGGAAGAACAATGAAGAGTGAATATAGGTGTGAATATAAATTATTGACTTTGTATGGATTGAGAACAATCACCAGTTAACAGTAGTGATAGCTGATGCATCTTGAAAGATAAAAAGAGAAATTTATGGGAGTAAGGGTTAAGGGTAAATGAAGTCAAGTACTGTGAGCTCCCAACATTGAGGATGTGGTGAAGAAATCACGAGGTAGAGTAATCAGTAATGCTTGGAAACACAGTAGCAACCACTGAGAATGGTGAATAAAACATTGAGAAAGACAGAATAAAAGATAGCAATTAAAAAGGGAAAGGAGAGCCGGGCAGTGGTGGCGCACGCCTTTAATCCCAGCACTCGGGAGGCAGAGCCAGGCGGATCTCTGTGAGTTTGAGGCCAGCCTGGTCTACAGAGCGAGATCCAGGACAGGCACCAAAACTATACAGAGAAACCCTGTCGCAAAAAAACAAAACAAAACAAAAACAAAGGGAAGGAGAGTTAAAACTAAAATTGTGGTTAATGAAAGTAAGATGATAGAAATAATGCAGCATATTTTATAATAAAATTAGATTTTTCAGAAATTTATTAAAGAAAAATGCCCTATTTTGATTGAGCCTAAAATTGTACACATAGATATGTAAATCTCACTCATATGCAAGGTATTTTTCTGTTTCTTCTAAACAGCTTCTATGTGATATTGGCCATAGTGAAGAAAAATTGGGCTTTAATTACGAAGACATCATAATTTGGTAAGTTTAGTTCAGTCTTCTCCCCCTTATTTTAGTAATTTCCATTGTAAAAATTTAAAGTAAATGTAGGATAATGGCAACACATGCTTAATTCTGTAGAAACGGTGGTTGGCCAGAAGAAAAAAATCAGGATCTTTAGTGACTTTGTTGTGTCGGGAGCCTTAGTTGAGCTTTTGTGATTGCTGGATACGAAAAACTAGTTACTGTTCAAAAATATCTGGACTTCTTTAAAGGTTAAATTTAAAAATAAATTTGCAGACTGAATTTCTCTCACTCTTCCCAGGAATAATATGAACCAATAAATCTAGATTTTACTTAAGAAAATGTGTACCTATTACAAATTTGTTGTATGCTAATAGTTATTGATCAGAGTTTCAGTACTACTTTTTGATGTTCTTAAAAGTTAAGGTTACTAGGAATGTGTGTTTGCTGCTGTTAAAGATCTTGTTATTGGTTTAAACCAATCTTCCTGTGGAACTTGTGGAAGCACAGATATAAATAAAGGATACATTGTAGAAACATAGCTAAAGATACACTTTGAGAAGAAGATTCGAAGGGATTTCTCCTTGCAGTTATGCAGTGTGCCGGACATGATTAACTCAGCATTGGCTGTACTAGTGAGACTGTTTGGAGTTGAGAATGGGTTAACAACATCATTAAGTGAAATTCTTTACTTTGGAGTAGTTTTTGTTTATTTTGTTTTGTTTTATGGAATTAACCATACATAACTGAAAGTTTGGGATATCCTCAGCTGAGGAAGAAGTTGATCTGGGTGAATGCTCCAGAGTCTGAGACTTTGTTAGTTATCTCAAGTGTTGAAAAGTTTGGCGCTCTAGATTTTCAGATGAGAGATACTCCGTTTGGCATAGCCTTGAAAGTAGTCCCAGTTTAAAAATACCAGGAATGAGAAATACTTCTCATCCCAAGCATTTCAGATGAGGGCAACGTAAACTATCCTGATATTTCTGTATGTCTTTGTAGTAACAACAAAACTTTTTGTTTGTTTTCATGCAGTTTGCGCTTAGCTTTATTAAACGAAGCAAAAGAAGTGAGAGCAGCTGGCTTGCGAGCGCTGCGCTATCTCATCCAAGATTCCAGTATTCTGCAGAAGGTGCTAAAATTGAAAGTGGACTATTTAATAGCTAGGTAATTGTCCTAGACTGGCTTATGTTTCATATATTTTTAAGGTTTTGTGTAGAGTTTTAGCATAGTATCAAATGTATACAGATTTTTGATGTAAAGCTTGATAATGTTTGCAAACATACAGGATCATGTAAGACTAAGGGCATTTTTAGCATACCAGGGAGGCAATTGTAAAATAGTTTGTTCCTTGTAGACTAGTTTGCCTGCCCTTGCATTTCACATTATATGTTAATATATATCTGATCAACATACCTAAGTACACATCAGTTATTTTTTTCTTATCTGTAAGCTTCTTCCAAGTTGATAGACTTTTTGTCTTTTCAATGTATTTTTGCTGTGTAATATATATTTAAAGATTAGAACACAATGTAATCTGTTAATTCAGGGTAGTGTTCAGTGTTGAGTTACTTGAAAGAAGCTGCCTGTAATTTTTGTGCAACTCTGTGAGGCTCTTATTTCTTACAAGCATGTATACAAATAGGAACGTTGGAACGTGATGCGTGTGGTTAGCCTTGGGAAGATATTGCTGTATGAATTTTTTTAAGAAATGGCACTAATACTTCGGAGGCCTTGACTGGTTTGTGAGTTTTATTTGTATTTACTAGATTTGGATGGTCTCGTTTTTTTAATGTTGTAGGTTTGTTTATTTATTTATGTTGTTTTAACGGGGTCTCACTACATATTCCAGCCTGGCTTCAAATTTAAAATTCCCCTGCCTCAACCTCTTGAGTGCTAAGGTTTCAGACATATACCAACATATGTGCTTAGATTTTATAATGGTATCAATGATTAATGTCATTAATCTTTTTCTACTGTTGTTAGCTGCTAATATTTAGAAAAATAGGGCATATTGTCTTCTTCCATTGCACTAGTTTTCAGACTGTATTATCCTATGTACATAAGCATTAATGGTAAATGATGACTTATTTCTTCCAATACTTTTAAGCTCCTTACTCTTGCTTTACCACATTGCTGAGAACTTTACTGAATTGAAATCTTCCGAGTTCAGGTGGAAAGTGTTTTGTATTCCAGTGTAGCTTTCTGTAGCTGTTTGGTAAATTACCTGTGTTCTTGTATTGTTGCAGTAGATACCGTTTCCTCATGATAGCTTGTTGTTTTTATATAAACTGAAGGCGTTGGCCTTTATTTTTCAGTTCTAGGAAACAACCGAGTTGTTGCCCTCTTTATTCTTTGAACAATACTGTGCAAATCTTGTGAGTTGTGTTAGTATTTTCCCCTACATGGTAAGAATAAACCAGTGGATCTTACAGGGTTGGATTTATTTTTTTTTTTTTTTAGTTTTTAATTGTGGTTTACTTTCTTGGGTGGGTACAGGCACCATGCTGTATCGGCTATTTGTCTGTTTGGAACTCGCTAAGGCTTGGTTTTGAGCTCAGCCTTCGGTAATTTGGAGAAGTCTGTCTTCTTAATACTACTTTTTCCTGAGTGCTGATCCTGTAGTGCCAGCCATTCTCTTGCATGTTTCCTTGCTTATCTTTTATGGTGTTTATATATTCAAGCTTGTTAACTTGCTACGTGTGGTGTTTTTGTCATGTCTGTTCTCTGTCTTTTTCTTTTTCTCTCTTTGTGGTTTTTCTTCTGTTTTGTGATTTCAAGACAAGGTCCCAGGTAGCTCAGGCTGGGCTTGATTCCTGGTTCTCCTACCTCTTACCTTCTAAGGCCTGGGGTTGCAGGTAGCCACCGCACACAGCTGGCTTCTTGAATTTATATTTGGTTAGTTGGTTTGCTTTAATGACCAGGGTCCTTTTTCAAGAGCGTCTCAGTTCTGAAGTCTTTTCTTTTATAGTAGGAGTTACTCTGGAGGTTGTTTTCCATCCCTACTGTGTTCAAGGCTGCCGTTCTTCCTACTAGCAGAGCCATGTAACCCACCTTCTGCACTTTGCTGCTTTTTGTTTCTTGTTACAGCTTAACCCCTTACATGTTTATTAGCTCTACCAGGAGTTGATTGATTCATTGATTGATTGTATTTTGCCTGCATATATGTATGTGCACCATGTCCCTGCCTGGCGCCTGTAGAGGTCAGAAGAAGGCACCAGAATCTCTAGAACTCGAGTTACTGATGGCTACAATCCACCATGTGGGTGCTAGTAACTGAACTTGGGTCCTCTGCAAGAGCAGCAAGAGCTCTTAACCACTGAGCCACCTCTCCAGCCCCGTCTATTAGTTATTTTTCAGTGTGTGTGCGTTGGTATCTTCTGCCTGTTTCTTAGTGCCAGTCTCTTCTTTCTGCTACTTTTGCTCCCATCACTCTGTGGGGCTGTAAAGGTTTTATGTGTTATTTTCTACCTTTCCAGGGCAGTCCATCTGCACTATGTTGAATCATCTTTAATATCACCCGTTATTGTAATTTTGTCTGGGACCCTTACTGTAGTTTTCAACCTTTGCTGTGTTTTGTTTGTTTATTTTCATAGTTTAAGGCTGACTTTTTACTTTTATTCCACTCTATCCTACCAGTAAGTCAGTCTCTTTAATGTTTTGTTTCAGTTATTGCCTTATGATTTATTTTACTCTTTCAAAATTAGTTTCTGCTTTATTTCCCCATCTTTCTATTTTTATGGATATACTAACCATAACCCTAGTTTTTTGGAAGTCTGACAATTCCTAATATGTAAACACCTGTATTCTTTCTGTTGTCAGTGTCTTTTGATTTGGAGTTCTTGGGACTTTTGTTTGGTTGTTTTAAATCATGGCTCATAACAACCATTAGTGTTTAAAATTGCCAGCACTGTATCATGTTTTCATTTTCCTTTGAAGAGAGTTTTATTTCAGAGTCTTACCTGATTGCATTGAGTATATTAAACTCATTTAGGTTTTGCTAATGTCCAAGGAAGTAACGATTTGGAGTCTGAACCTAAAGTGCAGGCATTTAGCTGAGCTGCCTCCTTGGCCAACCCCAGCCCAAGCATCTTTCTTAGTCATGTATTTAGTGGCATCTCTGCTCTGTTCCTATGCTTCTCAGAGCAGGTTTTTACTTGGCCTCTGGGAGCCTATTCTGCCCTTACACAGAACCTGACAAGTGTTTTGGTGAGAACACCGCATGCAGATTTTTAAGATCATATTCCTGTCCTGTCCTCCTTTGGGCCCTTATCTGCCCTCTAGTTAAATCTCCCTTCCCACTATACCAGAACTCTTACCTGCCTTACATGCGGGGCTGACAGATGTTCCTAGAGGAAAAGGCCCACTTGAATGTGGAGCTCCTTATGTTTCTCTTTTCAGGCTTATTCTCCATTTCCCTTTTAGTAGTAGTTGTCCAAAGTAAGTTTTTCAGTCTTTATGGTTGGTTTTGGCAGGAGGATTGGATATGATCCAAGCTTCATGGTAATAGCCAAAAATATAAATCTCATCTGCATGATTTTGTGTGTGTGTATGTGTGTGTGTGTGTGTGTGTGTGTGTGTGTGTGTGTGTGTATTTTGCTGGACTTGAAAAAGCAGCCATTCTAGCTCTCCCTCACTTTTTAGTTATATTTAGACAAAACAGAAGTGCTTTTGAATAGTAACTTACCTACCTATATAAAATACTGAACTGCCTAATATAAATATTTGAAAAATAATTTTGTTGTTATGTAAAACAAATAATCTTTCAAATTTTATAATTTATTACATTTTACAAGGCAGTGTCAACTAAATGATAATTTGATCAAATGTTTTTGAAGAGAATTCTGAATTCAAATTATTTAGTAAAATAGAATTCTTTTTTTTTTTTTTTTTGAGACAGGATCTCACTGTATAACTCTGGCTGTCCTGGAACTCACTTTGTGGACCAGGCTGGCCTCCAACTCACAAGAGATCCACCTGTCTCTGCTTTCCAAGTGCTGGGATTAAAGGTGTACCACTATGCCAGGCTAAAATAGGATTCTTACATTGAATAAGATAGTCATTATAGACAAAGTTTAAACCTGGATTAAAATATCAAATTAAAACAAGATGGAAATATTATCATATATATATATATATATATATATATATAACTGTGATTTTTTTTTTTAATCAGGTAGGTAAAATTTTTCCATATGTCTCTAATACTTTGCTCTGTATGTTGTGATTCTTTATAGATGCTTTTTTTCCCTTGATATTTTAACTGATGTTTCTGGTAACATTTATCACTAGACATATGTAATTAAATATTGGCTGTTACTAGGAAAGCATGTGCTGTAGTTCTTAAAGTTTTAATTCACTGTATTGGATTATGAAGATCAATCTGACCTACTATTCCGTGAGGTTTTGTTACATAGGATTTCGCAGTAACTGCTGTTTGGTGTTATTAGGTGCATTGACATCCAGCAGAGCAACGAGGTGGAGAGGACACAAGCACTTCGCTTAGTCAGAAAGGTATGCGCCATGGGTGGGAGCATGAGGGCAAGTGGGTGCTTCCGTGTTAAGTGCTTCCAAATTTACAGGATTGTGGGATATTTTTATTAAAATTTGAAGAATGAATTTTCATTAAACATTTTAGTTTTGTTATGAAGTAAGTAGATCTGTTGAACATCATGATAAGTATGAATATTTGTGTAATTAGTCTATGTGATTGAGGATAGCTTCTTAGAAAATGATCGTGCCGAGGAGTATTTCTGTCTATAGTGGACATGTGAATGTAATTACTGCTTTGTTGTTAGGGAAAGGATAGTTGCCCCCAACCATCTTCATCATCCCTTCAGTGTGTGGTTCTTCCTAGCTAGTAGTATAAATATCCCAAACAGGAGCTCACTGCTTTCAAGATAAATTTGTACACAGCCCATGGGAACTTGGGATAAACTATTTGGGTGGATAGCTTTGCTATATAAAATGCCACAGTTTAAGCTGAGGAAAGGATTTGATAAAGGCAATCCACAAAGCTTCTGGGATTCCTTTACAGGTTTCTCTTTCAGTTGTTAATGATGTGATGTTCTTGTGACTACCCAGGAAAGTGAAGAGAAAGTAAATTTGATTGAGACACATCTCTCCAGCCCAGGTTTCACTCTTTAAGCTAGGCTGTGCTTAAACTCCTGGAGATCCTCTGGCTAGCTCTTAAGTGCTTGTGAGCCATCATTGCTATCATGTACATGTTAAAATTTAGTATATAAGGGAGTTCCATAAAATTAAACTCTTAAAAAGAATTCAATGGCAATATAACACAGAGACAGTTGGTTTTCAGTGTCTCTGCAGAAGCAAGATCATTAGTGTCTGGTATTACTTAAAAATGCAGTAGTCAGAAAATTACCAGTAGGCTAAGTGAAGGAGCTACAGTGTTTGGTTTCTCCTTCATTTAGCTGAAAGTGCTAAGAGTAAAGCATATTTGATGAATAAATATTGTTCTTTATGGGCCATAGAAACTATTCCTTCTCTCAGTACTTTTAGCGACAGAGGTATGTGTTTCCTTTCTCAACAGTACCCAGCTACTGAAACCATTCAGGTGCAACTGGAGGCCAGAAGTCTGTGTCTGTTCTTTCTCTTCAGTTGCATTCAATCTTGTCTCCTCGGGTTCTCTCCTTGAACCTGGAGCTTCTCTTTTCAACTAGACTGGCTTGCTAATAAAATCCAGAGAGCCTCCTTTTTTGGAACTCAGCATGAGAATTGGCTCTATAGCACCCATATAACATGGTTGCTAGGGATCCAAACTCAGGGCCTTATGCTTGCATAGTAGGCTTTTTACTGACTGAGCTACCGTCTATGTCACTGAGCGACATTGTGGACACTGAGGAGCTGTGCAGGACGCCACTCCTATTCAGAAACAGTCATGTTTAGCAACTAGTTTAGTTTTAAATTATGGGGAAAAAAACCAGGAACATTTCCATAGTAATTATTGTTAATATTTACTGTTAGTTATAATAATAGCAATCCTTACAGTTAAAACAATACTTTGGGATGTCCATACAAAACTGAATGTTAAAATTGGTGCCTCCGCCTTGTGAGAATTTGTGCCCCTAACTATCTCTCTCTGAATAAAATAAAATTTACAGTGTACTAAAAAGTAAATGACTTATCTTGTGATCTTCTCTGTTACAGATGATTACTGTGAATGCTTCCTTGTTTCCTAGTTCTGTGGCCAACTCATTAATTGCAGTTGGAAATGATGGACTTCAAGAGAGAGACAGAATGGTCCGGGCATGCATTGCCATTATCTGTGAACTAGGTCAGAATTTTCTTGAAGTAATGAAGTGTTTTATAAAGTACACATAACATTCCCTAATGTCTTTACAAGAAAAATGCGTTAATTATTGCTACAAAAATAAGAAAATGTTCATTTCTGATAGGAAAGTAGAAGACTTGTTACTTAACAATTCAAAATTCATATTATTGTATATATTTTCAGATTATTCACCATGAAATTTGATTGTCTGTAATCCAGTAATAATAATAATAGATTCTACTAGTCTAGCCCCCTGACATTGATGATAGTATATCTTGATATGGTTTGAAGTAATAGTTTCTACAGTGCAAAAAATGAATCCTAATAAAACCCTTCTTTATTACAGATCAGAGATTATAGAGTGAAAAAAGGGAGAATAAAAACATGAATGCATGTTTATCTGGGCATTGAAAGGAAAGTAAATTTTGATTCATCAAGTAAATCATACACGGATTTTAGTAGCTAGAGTTTACTATAAGGAATCAAAAAAAAAATGACTGTTGGCAGATCAAACAAGCAAAATACCACATATAAAGTAAAATAGTAAATACAAATAATCTCCAAATACCCACATGGCTAATTTGAAAAGTTCAACTTCATTTATTGTCAGTGGAATATAATTTTAAGTAATAATAAGATGATGATTTTTTTCTATTACCAAAAGTACAAATTGTGGAAATTATATTTCCTCTTGGATAGTAAATAAATTAATAAAGTTTTAAGTTTCAAAAAAGAACAGCCACTCTACCACTGAAGACTCAAAAAACTGCCTGTAATACCTGGTGTAGAAACAAGATCAGAAATATGATTAGGGTTGCTAAGAAAATTATAAAATTTTACAATATACCCATGTATTGGATGCCTAGAAAATTATATTGATTGATATTTATCATAAAGTAAAGCAAAATGTAAATGGATATGCAAACCCGAGTAGGAAAGAAGGGAAATACCCAACAGCTCCGCAGGCAGGGTGAAAACAATGGCAAAATTAACAGAAAAAAATTTAACATAAAATGCTTGAAAAAAAAAACGAGTTTTTAAAATCAATGTTAGTATCCAGTTGCAAGTAAGTAGAACACGTGCTGGACCAAAACCACAGACGTGATTACAAACACTGGTGAAATTATTGGCTCTGAAAAAGCTGACCAATGAACCTTTGTAAAATAATAAAGGAGCACGTCATTCTATCTAGGAACATTTAGATAATTAGAAGGCTACTCCATTGATAGTCTAGATGGAAGGCATAAATGTTTTATGGACAAAAACTTTTGCTGTATGCCAGTGCTTGGCATATTTGAAAAACTATACTTCTGGTAATGTAATGTGTAGTTCTAAAGTGCTGTTGAAAACAGAGGAGGAACTAATCTTAAATTTTGTCATTCACACAACTGAAGAAACCATGAGAACATTTTTATAAAGAGTAACGGAAGAGAAAGAAGAGTTCTTATTAAATCAACACTTGGTGTTAACCTTTTTTCATGGGCGTGCATGATGTGTGTGCACATACATGTGAAGGCCAGAGGTCAACATTTGTTATCGTCCTTAGTCACTTTGCACCTTACATTTTGAGACAACACTCTTAGTAAACATTGTAAATTAATAAATGAAGTTTAAATATTGGAAAATAGCTAGCTGTCACTCTAAACATATATTGACAAAACTGAATCAAGTGAAGAAATGACCTATGTGATTACTACTGTGGAATCATGGGAAAATATAAATTTGATGTTTTTCAGAGGTAATCAGAATAGAATAGACAAAATCAGAATAGAATAAACACATAAGAGATGTGTAGGAAATATGGTGATGTGTGTGGAGGAGATACCTTTGAGTGTGTCAAATTGAGTTTCAAGAAGGTCCAACTGGGGACACAGGATAAGAACAGTGATGACAGTGCGGGGGCACATTGGAATTTCTAACAGTTTAGTTCTATGTCAAGCCGGCTTGGGCAGTCAGTGTAACTGTTTGCATATCACTGACCCATGCCATTAAGATCTGTGCACTGTGGTTCTGAGTGATTTCACCTAACTTTAGAACACAGGAGGATGCCTAATTCTAAAATCATCCAGGAGAATAAATGTGACAGATGAAACTATAGAAACTTTTTGACAAAAAAAAAAAGTGGAGGAGAAAGGAAACTTTCTTTTCATACCATTTTTAAGAACTAATTAACATCACTCTTATTTTTTAAGAGAAAAACTTTTTAAAAGTTGCAGATCGTATTTTGAAAAACATGTTGGCATATTATTAAGAATAAAAACCAAAGCTAGGCTTGATAACACATACCTGTCATCTCAGCCCTTGGGAGACAGAACCAGTAAGATACCAAATTCAAAGCCAGCTTGCAAATACAGCAACACTGTCTCCAAAAAAGGAAGAAAAAAGTATAAAAATCAGTTTGAGAAACATGCTAGAATAATTAGTAAAGTATTTGTGGGGAAAATTGAGTTTGCTGTCTCAGTGAACCTCAACATCATGACAGATTGAAACAAATGTAACTTAAGTCATTCAGATGCACACGTGTTGGGCCCACGTGGTGATAAGACACCCGTAATCCCTGCACTCAGGACACAGACAGAATAGTGCAAGTGAGGCTGCCTGAGCTCTCCGCTGACTTCGGGCACTGTTCCCAAAAACAGTTCCACAGCAAAAAGCACAGCCTACATGCAAGGAACAGTGTTGGTCTTCAGAGTAAGAGAGTTTTTCATCTTTAAGTTAGGTGTGTGTATGTTTGCACTCATGTGTGCCTTTTTTTTTTTTTAATAAAAGTTAATGATACACATTTGAAACAACAGATCCTATAAATTATTTGAAAAATCACTAAGGGGCTAATGTGTCCACAGTAAAATGAACTCTGAAATTGAAGAAAAATATTCAGTAAAATATGTCTAAAGAATATGACAAAATTGTTCAAACACATTTCAAAACTCGGGCTTGTAGAAAAGATAGTGAATTATTCTTAGTTGATATCTTTTACTTGTAAATATAGTTAATAAGAAAGTTTTCAAATCCAAGAGGAAACTTAAGATTTAAGTACAAGTGTAGGTCTTAAATACTTAGTACTATGAATATAATTAGTTTTTCTTTCATTTTAGCACTTCAAAACCCAGAGGTGGTAGCCCTTCGAGGCGGACTAAACACCATCCTGAAAAATGTGATTGATTGCCAGTTAAGTCGAATAAATGAGGCTCTCATTACTACAATTTTGCACCTTCTTAATCATCCAAAGACCCGGCAGTATGTGCGAGCTGATGTAGAATTAGAGGTACGCACTTCAGTGTTTCTAATTTAAAATACAGTTCTTAAAAAATAACTATTTAATGTGTATGAGGGTTTTGCCTTCATGAATGTCTGTATACCATATGTGTACAGTGCCCATAGAGGCTAGAAGAGGGCGTCGGAACCCCGAGAACTGGAGTTGCAGGTGCTTTTTAAGGTGCCATGTGGGTGCTGGGAATCGAACTTGGGTCCTCTGGAAGGGCAGCCAATGCTCTTAACCACTGAGCCATCTCTCTAGCCCTAAAATACAAGTTTAAGTATATAATCTTGTTTTGAAATTTTGCAGTAGTTGACTCAAGTGCTACATTAATTATCTAACCTATGTTAGTTTGGTTTATTCCCATTCTGTATAGTTATTTGACTAGTAGTGCATTAAAAATGTTGCTACCAAGAATATTTCAGCAGCATGCAAAACATTCATTTTGTATTAGCCCTAAGAAATTTCCTGAACAAACTAAAGGACGAATGAGATTACACTAAGACATGTGCCTGTATTAGAAATTCAATATGTTAATATTGTCTATCTTCTGCCAACTATGTTCTGTTTGTTCATTAAACAATACAAAACTTTTCTAACATAACCACTTTGGGGGCTGAAGAGATGGTTCAGAGGGTAAAACCCTTAACATGTGACCTGACAGCAGCCTGAGTTTGGTCCTGGGACCCACATAAAAGCTGGACTTGATGTGGCTCAATCCTGTGATCCCAGCACTCCTGGAAAGACACAAGAACTGCCTGGAAGCTTCTGTAGGAAACTCAGGGGCAGAAACAGCAAGAAGTCTGCCTCAGAAATAAGGTGGAAGGGAGAACAGACCATGGCATGTGTACACCCATATGTCAACTTACCCACACACACATACACACATACTAAATAATGCAAAAGAGAAGAAAGCCACTTTGTTTGGCACTATCTGTAATGAATGTATCTTTTTAAAACATGAATATATCTTTAAACAATATGTCACGTGTAAAGTATTTTACTAATTGAGGTGGAATTTTTATCGTTATCTAAAGTAGAAAGGCTACTGTATACTTCTTACTAGAAGGTGGTATTAACTGAGGATGGCGGCAGCTGGTTATAATCCTAGCATTCATGAGGCAGAGGACTTAGAGGCCAGCCAGGGCTGCTAGTGAGACTGCATCGGAAGGACAGAGCAGCTATCACACAGTCAGGCATAGCCCTTTGTTTTGAATATAATACATTGTTGTTTGTTGAAGATAGCATCCAAAATTGAGGATTTAAGTATAAAATTATCTACTACTTAAAATGTTTATCATTTTCTAATTATCCTTACCATTTTAGGAAAGGAGCCTTATAAATGTTGTAGTTCTGATTTTATTAGGATCCCACCTCCACCCTCACCCCTTGTGATGGGGTCTTTCTGGGCTTCCCTGAGCTGGTCTCCAGATTGTAGGCTCTGCCTCAGCCCTTCATGTAGGTGGACTATAGGCAGCACCAACATTCTGTGCATTAGGACTACTTTTAAGAACATTACAGATGATAAAACTTCTCAGACTATCATTACTAATGAATATAACAAGCACAATAGTCTCTTAGTGATTTTTAAATGTATTTATTGGAGTCTTATGCCAATGGGTATTATTGATCTTTCATAGAATGCTTAGCCTTAATTTTTATCAAGTAGAATAATTAATATTAAAAATTAAAGATTTCATATTTAAAATGAGGTGACTCGAAGGTAGTAGCATAGACTCTTTAATTCTGTACATTATAAAGCAAACTAGCAAACTTTTATGTAAATGAAAATAGCCTACAAAGACTTTGGTAGATTTTTAAATAAACTATATTTTGTGCTTGCACCGTAAATAGTTTTCATCTTTCTCCCTTCATAAGATGTCACCCCGGTGGCACAAAGCCTGAGAGGGCAGGCTTTAGGCTGTACAGTTTCTGTTTGGGTGATGGGAGTAGAGCCACCAGGCTACTATGCTAGATTGGGTGTGAGTTTATCCTGTGACCTTGCTAACTTCATGGCTTTAGGAAAGTTGTTTACCTCCTCTTGACTTATTTTTTTCACAGGTAAAATGAAGGTCATGATTTTCAAAGTTAAAAAATTATTTTGAAAGTTAAATGTTCTAAATAACAAATCTTAACAATAGTAACTGCAGTACTTGGCAACCATATAATCTTACATTTAGTTATATGTATTTTCTCTGTATTCTACTCCATATAAATGAGTTGCATAGTTCTTCACATGTAATGAATACTGGCTTCCTTGGCTGTTTATCACTGTCTTCTGTCTTCACCACCATATCTTCATTGTGGAATCAGTTCAGAGAATGTATTCTTTTTATTTATCATATCGATTTTGTTTTCATTCTAAATCAATACCTTTTTTCTCTAAAGAACTACTTACAGTACTCTTGTCTCTGCTGCCAGACATCATCTTCCTCTGTTAAAAATAGATGTGTGATTAACTTAAAGTTTTATATCTCAATTTTTAGTTTACCCTGGTATTCATTTGCAGTGAATTTATACAAGTTCTTATGTAAGAGCTTACTTTTTTCCTGGACAATTGCTAGTCAGAGTATATTGGTAGGGGAAATTCACATATGCTTGAGATTAGAAAAATCAAGAGCTTTTGGTGAGTGTATAGTGCTAAAATAACAAACTGGATAATTTGTAACTAATCTCTTGTTCTTGACATTTACCAGATTCTCAAAGTTGTCAGAATAGATAATGGTCTCAGTTTAAACATAAAAAATAAGTCTTAAAAACATCATTCTTGGGATGGTGCATGCCATTAATCCTAATACTTGGGAGACAGAGGCAAGCAGATCTCTGAGTTCTAGACCACCCTGGTCTACATAGTGAATTCCAGATCAACCAAGGTGATCTGGAGTGAGACCTTATCTTTAAAAAAGAAAGAAAAAAAGAAAAAGAAATACCCAGTTCTTGGGACTGGAAAGATGGTTCAGTGGTTAAGACCACTCTCTGCTCTTCGAGGAGATCCCAGTTTGAATCCTATGTACCCACCAGGCAAACAGCTCAGAGTCTTGTGTAACTCCAAATCCAGTGAGATCTATCTCCTCTGGCCTCTGTGGACACCTGCACTCATGTGCATGCACTTACATACACATAATTAAAAATAATAAAAAGAAATCTTTTTAAAAATCCCATTCTCATTGTTAAGGACTAAATAAAGATACCTACATTCTATTGAAAACCAGTAACTTTCTGAGACATGGAAACCAAACCGCCAGCTCTCATTAGACCAAGAAATTAGAATTTCATTGTGGGCAAGGAGATGTCAATAGGAAACTGAAAGAAGATCAATAAAAATAACCAGAGTAAATCACGATGGGGGTGAGTGGCATGGGACACAGCACATGGGACAAAGCATGTCTGGGAAAAGAGAAGATTGGCAGAAGCAAGGATCCAGAGAAACAACGACTAAGATTTAGTTTCTAGATTTAACTACGTTTTGCAAATAGAACATAAAAGAAAGTAAGTTATTAGACATTCCTTTGGAAGACTGCTAAATCCAGATCACGTAAACTCTGAAGAGCAACTTGAGAAGGAAAAACCGACAGAAAGACACATTGCTTCAAAGAACAAATCTGACAGCTGATTCCCAACAGAAGAAATGGAAACGTGTGCTTGGTCGGGAGCATCACATTGAGTGCTGAAGGAAGACGACTGCCAGCCCAGTCCAGAAACACTCATGTCTGTGTCTGTTTTGTTTTAGATGCATATTATACCTTAATTTATGAATTAAAAATTCAGTTTGTACCTAAAAGTACGCCACAGCTTTAAAATGAATTTGAAGAACAAATGTCTGAAAGTTAATCCACTTAAAGATACAGAGAACTGGAATTTTGTGTTATAGAAAAAATGCTTTTTATAATAAAAATTCTTTGTGCTTCTCTTTCCTTTTCTAATTAGCGAATTTTAGCACCCTATACTGATTTCCACTACAGACACAGTCCAGATACAGCTGAAGGACAGCTCAAGTAAGTACCATGGTTTCTGCTAGGGCGTGGGATGTCTGTGTGCGTATAAATCGTGCTGTTTAC
>CABHPQ010158552.1:0-39832 GCA_902168405.1 Peromyscus aztecus | reverse complement strand
TCCCACACTCTTACAGATATTTTTCTTAGCTTTTTCCTGCCAGGAATATAAAATCACATGTGTATGTATGTATGTATGTATATATGTATGTATGTATGTATGTATGTAATTGAAATACTGTTCATTTTTTTTATTATGGTGCTTAAGGTTCATCTTCTACAACCCTTTAGGAAACGCCCACTGTCTTTCCCATGTGCTTTCTTAGAACCCCAAAGAATTCGGACAACCCTTTCTTTTCACTCACCAAATCTTTGAAAAGCAACTGGAGATTTTGGCTTCACAATGAATCATGGGTCTTACCTACCTTCCTGTGGCTTATGTCTACCCATGCACATGCTACTTCACAGTCTTTACCCAGATACCTGTGTTCCATTTCCTCTACTGGACCACAAAGTCCTTGAAGAAGGTGATTATAATCATTCAGTGTCAAAAATAATAAGTGATTCCCAGCTAGCCTTTCTTAAATTTTACTGAAATTGAACTGGATAATTGCCCACTTGGGTACGTGCTTACACAGATGTGTGGACACTCAACTAAGTGGGTTACAACACCTGTGCTTTAGTAACTGTTCTGTCCTAGGTGCCCATTGTGTTCTCCAGTCACATTTAAAACAAACAGTGCTTATATGAATAGACCCGAAGCATTAAGGGAGATAACATACAGAAGTTTTTTGTTTTGGGGGGGTTTTTTGTTTTTTGGGTTTTTTTTTTTTACAATAACTAGCATAGAAAGCTGTTTAACACATACAAAGCCCTCCCCTGCTGAGCTTGTACATAGCAGCACTTTACAGATACAGGAGAAGCTGGCAAGTGCTGAAGTCTGATAGACTTTTCAGGTAAGAACATCCAACAGAGCCAGAGTTTCCATGTCCCATCTTTTCAAGGAATTGTCATGTGATCAGACGTAGTGATTGCATTATTTTACATTCTAGCAGGAAAAGATGAATTGTTTGAGGGCCTAAAAATTTCATGAACGTGGCTGAGTGGAGGGGAGGGCTTGGTTTCAGGAATAATGATGTCTGGAGACTCACTTCATTTCTTCGGAGGTTTGATTTTATTATCAGCTAGGAATGATGGTATTACTATCACTTTTACAGCTAAAGAGTGCTATGGATAGGAGTATAATTCCAGGAGAATTATCCATTAGAAAGGTAAAAGCTTACTTGATGTGAGGTGATATTTGTAACATAGACAAACTCACAAAAACACACTTGTAATAAAACCCTCTCTCGTGGAGGTCCCCAAGTGTGTATGAGGTTGCTTGCTAAGTTGATAACTTTATGGCTCAAGCTTGACTGGCAAGAGAGAATGAGTCCCCTTTGAGTTCTCTGAGGGCAGATAAGGAACAAATATAGCCAACCTTCAGTGACCTGTGGTGATAAGGGCAAGGATAATGTGGATTTCATAGATTACCCAAAACTAAAACTCTCACCTTGAAAGACCTCTAAGCTTTGCAGAAATTCCCTAAAAGGAACCTAATAACCTCCACCAGGACTAACAACCTATGTAACCTTCACCACCAGCTCCCACCCATCCCCACGTCCAGAATAATGGGTAAAAATGTTTCATCAGTTGTTGTACCTTATAGTGATCTATGACTGAGAGCTCAGGACACTTTGCTCCCAGAGACCCAAGAGGTACTAGCCATTTCTCCATTTCCCAGAGCCATCCAGGGCCTGCCAACTAAGAGAACCCTGTTAGTGACCTCACACCATGAATGTTCCACAGGCTAGCCCTCAGCAGATCACCTGACAACAAAGAGATCAAGGATTTCAATAATTCTTAACCCAGAACATTTCTCTACCTAGTTCCAAAGCTGGTATGTGAATTATTTAGTAATCCTTTATCCAACAACCCCTATGAGGGATTTGAATAGTCTTCTAGTCCTTCTTCACGACTAATGAAATATTGGGGAAGTGATTCAAAGATACTGAAAACACCTTGGGATGACAATTACCATAGCAGCCCATGTTGCATGCAGTTTAATCTTACCCTGCCCCCAAGCCAAGAATAAAATGCAAGCAGGTGAAAAAGCAAAAAAAAAAAAAAACACTGACACCTTTTTGATGGGAATTAGAGTGGCACTGAGAAAAAATGGACTCCACATGGCTCCTGTTTCCAGAGGCTGCATTCCCTGCTCATTTATTCAGCAAGCATGTGCTGAGTGTCTGCTTCCTGCCACGTAAGTCAAACACAACACTTGGGATGTAGCTGTCCAGCTCCCAAAATGTGATCAGTGACCTCAGCTCCCAGAACTTCATCAATTGCTTAGCTCTTCTCCTCTGATTGTACTGATCTTGCAAACCATCCAGTGAAATACTTTGCTATTAGAGTTTAGAGCAGGATGATCAGCCCCCTTGAGACCGTGGGCTCTTGGTTTACAACTTGGAAAGTTCTGGACAAACAGGAATTTGATCTTTGACAATTTTTGTATGAGCTTCAGTGAATTTTGATTTTTTTTAATATTTAGGGTTCAGTTTCCCCATTCAAGACCAGACTATCTCTAACATTTACCTTTCAGCTTTAAAATTCACTGGATAAATTTAAAGTCTTCTTATGATTTGAATGGCTTTTTAAAGGGGGCCTGAAGGGAGAGCGACATCCTTCCAGTCTTCCCACAGATAAAAGTATTACTAAGTCTAAAGCTGCAAGAGTTCTAATGACTACAATGATCTCATCTAACCTGACGCCCCTCTTTCCGTTGTCGGGGCCTTTGCCTCAGGCCTTGGATAAACTTGGTCCTTCATGAAAATAGGCTGTATTCAGAAACCTCAACAGTCCTGAAGTCTCTTTTGTAAACAGTTCAAAGTGTGTTCAGCTGGACTACTTTAGCAATTAAAGAGAACGGTGACCCCATAGGCTCTCAGGTGAAAGGGACCTTTGTCGACATTCAATGCTTCTGTGCAGTGGGAGAGCCCACAGAACGAAGAACACTCACCATGTGAACAAACGCAGCTTTGGAAAAATCCTCAGGAAATGAGTCCAAGGGATTGGGGAACAAGAGTCAAGAGGAATGAGGCCTGACCCCAATTCTAATGTTAGCTTCAAGAAGTATCTTGCTTTTTCTCCAACTTCGCTAATCTCATCTGGAAAACAGGTAGAAAAGACATTTCAAAGGGTCCTAGGACAAGGAATGTGTACTCTTGTTTAAGTATGTATGTTTTTATTGTATTCATTTTGTGGTATATATTTTTATAAATCTATCTTTACATTTTTGTAAATATTAATAGGGTTTAGATGTATGTATAATATGTATATAATGTAAAGATTAGTTTATAAAATAATATTTATCCATATGTAAATTTTATATGTCATATATAATACATCTAAAATGTAAGTCACAAAAAGAATATTTACTATTTGCTGGTGGCATTCCTAGAGATGAAATGACTATCATAATGGTGCATAACTCTTGGAGGATGTCCTGTGAGAAGGAAGTTCTGAAATCAACTTTAAAATCTCCCCAGTGACTTTTTTTTTTTTTTTTTTACTAAGCCAACACAAGTTACCCAGATGAAACTGTGAACACATCATTCCAACTCACTTCCATGCTTTTGAATAGCTTGAACTTTGTGTTTTTGGAAAAAACTGCCAATATAAGAAGATCTCATCGACCAACCTCTCTTACTTAGAAAGACCTTTAGAGGCCTCTTGCCTCATACTTTCACCAATTTGTACAGAGGCTTTCCAGGTCCCTGAGCAGGACCAGATAATCGAAGCATCCATAAGATGCCTCAACTGAATGTACCAGGCTCTGATGACTCCCCATGGGAGACCTAGGTTTGGAGGAGGTGGGAATGGGAGGTGGGTTAAGGGGGAAGGCTGAGGACAGGAGGAGGGAGGACAGGGGAATCTGTGGTTGATATGCAAAATGAATAGAAAATCTCTTAATAAAAAAAGATTATTCCCACCATTTTGTCTCTCCTCATTGTACCTCCTTATACTCAGCTTCTTTGTGGTTCTCTTGACTGCGTTCTTTGAGATCTCTGAAGCTGCTGTGTGTTGTGTGTCTTTTCTCTCTCTCTCCTCTCTTCTTCCTCCATAACAGCTTGCTCAACCGAGTACCCATGAGTGTTTATTGACACAACAACAAAAAAGTTTTCCCAAAGTCCCACAGGACCGACAGACAGCCTGACGCCCCTCTGGAGACTAACAGTACAAATGCTGGAGGCAGGCAGGAGATTTGGATGGCAATATGAAATCAGAATCCGAACGGTCTTCACAACACAAAGGAGCCTCTTTCCCTGTGAAACTGGCAGGTAGCCCAAGAGCTGTACAAATTCCAGTCCCCTGGTGAGAGTCTACTGCTCTCCCAGTCCCCAGAACACTGGCATTGCAATGC
Organism: Peromyscus aztecus; assembly: GCA_902168405.1. Taxonomy (NCBI): domain Eukaryota; kingdom Metazoa; phylum Chordata; class Mammalia; order Rodentia; family Cricetidae; genus Peromyscus; species Peromyscus aztecus. The sequence continues at coordinate 35,491 of CABHPQ010158552.1, read as the reverse complement.
TGTCCTGAGTTTGTTTTAACTTCCTTGCCAATACACATAGCGGGGTTGTTAGGAAACAATTATCTCAGGACCTCCCTCAAAACTGTGCTGTTTTTCAACCCCATTAGTGTTGAGATCGCAGCATGATTGCAGGATGATTTATCTCTCAATACTGATCTGTTCTTACATTACTGGACATTTCCTCAGAGCTAAGTCCATCAATCACGCTATCATCCGAACGTCTTACAGCCAGGCTTGCCTGGCAGAGCCCAGCTCACTATTTATCTTACATGCTGTCTCCAGTTCTTGTCAGTTTTAATTCTGTTCTGCTCTCATTCTCTTCTCCTGTCCCCCAGGGGCTCTGTCTGGGACATATTATTATTCAGTATTTACAGGAATGTCACTTGAAAAATGTCACCATCACAAATGACAAAACTTCAGGGTTTGCATGAAATCATTGATGCCCAACTGATCGTCTTGAATCTTTAGACCATGATGTAAATTTCACATTGACCCATGAATTTCTACAACTACGTTGACCTAGTTCAAAAGAAGCCCCAGGGCAAGAGAGTGGCATTTTCAAAATCCTTCAAATTTAATTTTAAAGTTTCCATTAGGAAAAGAATTTGTTCAATTTCCTATTCTGAGAAAAAAATTAATTTAAAAATATCCCCCTTGTTATTGATGCTATCACATAAGCCAAGATGCAAAGTCTACGTTTAAGCCATTAAAACTTATAATTTTGAATATTTTGTATGTTATTATCCAATTTGTTTCTCTTTCAATGGTGGGACATAACTTCTTGTTTTAGCTTGTACCCATAGAGCATTTCTGATGATCCGAGATTTATCCTAAGCATTTAAATACCCAAATACTCCCCCAAACAAGCCTATGCTCCCTGTTACTGATAATTGAGGTAAACTGTTTAAAAAGAACTCCACTCATTAAATAATAATGACGATATTATCTACTTAACTATACAAATTCCAAGCCTCTCTAATTCCAAAGACAAATACAATGATTTGTGTGTTCACAGATAAGAAAGCTAAGGTACCAAGAGTTTAGCCTGCTCGGGGAGGCTGTCCAACCAGCCATTTTCATCTTTTCCAGATAGTCCACTATCATCTCAATACCCCACTATGCCATTCTCTGTCCTTACAAAGGAAACTAATGGGCTAGTTTCTTAGTTAAGATTCCTATTGCTGTGATAAAACACCATAACTGAAGCCACTTGGGGAGGAACGGGTTTATTTGACTTATCCTTCCATATACTACTTATCAAAGGAAATCAGAACAGAAACTCAAACAGGGCAGTAACTTGGAGACAGGAGCTGATGCAGAAGCCATGGAGGGGTGCTGTCGTGGGTAGCCATTCCAGCTTTGACCTGAAAGTTCCAACCCCCATTGAGGCTTCGGTAACTGCCACGCCTACAAGGCGGGCCCAAGAGAGGACCCTGAAGACCCGAGATCCGGATGGGCCTGCTCTCTTGGTTCCTGGACCCTGGACGCTGGAGGTAGACTGAGCAGAGTTCTCCAGAGAACACTGTTGGACTGTGCCACACGTTTCCCAGACCCTGTAGCCTATCCCCTCACTTGTAAGTTACCCCACAAAATAAACCTCCCTTTTAACTACGTGGAGTGGCCTTAATAATTTTGCCAATAGGAGCGCTGCTTACTGTCTTGCTCCACCTGCTTTCTTTTTGAACCCAGGACTACCATCCCAGGATGTCACCATACATAATGGGCTGGACCCTCCCTACTCAAATACCAATTAAGAAAATGCCCCCACAGGCTTGTGCACAGCATGAATTTTTTTTCAGTTTTTCGAGACAGGGTTTCTCTGTGTAGCTTGGAGCCTGTCCTGGAACTCACTCTGTAGACCAGGCTGGCCTCAAACTCACAGAGATCTGCCTGCCTATGCCTCTCCCGAGTGCTGGGATCAAAGGCGTGTACCACAATCGCCTGGCCAAACATTTGCAATCTGACTATACTTCCTTTAAAATTATTTTGTTTTGTTACAAGTATTATTTTATGGTGATATTTTATTTGTGCTGAAGTGTGATTTTATTTGTATGTTAATAAATAAAGTTGCTTGGGGATTAGAGCTAAAAGCGAGCCATTTAGCAGAAGTCCAGTGGTGGTGGTACCCTTAATCTGATCACATGGCAGGCAGAGTCTGTGTGGTCAAGGATACAGCAAAGTGGTGACATGAACTTTTAATCCCAGTAGCAACCCTAAAGACCTGGAGGTCTGTATAGACAGGAAGTAATGAGGAAATCATGTGGTTGGGTTTCGAGCCAATGAGAAGGCAGAACAGAAAGGCAATAAAAAGACAAGTTAGATATTAGAAGCTCTCTCTTTCTCTCTGGGGAAGCAATGGCAGTGAGTGGTAAGCTAAAGGTTATTCGTTAGTGCTCTGATCTCTTGGGCTTTTAACTCTGTATTTGGCTCTGTGTTTCTTATTTAATAAAACTGTTTAGAATTTCGTCTGCACTATTTTATGTACAGCATAATCTTACAGAGACATTTTCTTAATTGAGGTTCTTTCCTCTCAGATGACTTTAGCTTGTATAAGGTTGGCATAAAACTGCCCAGGACAACTGATCCTTTGTCAGTTTGACACACAAACACATCACTGTAAAGCCACAACCTTTCTTTCTCATCCATCCCCAAGATCTCACAATAAAAGCATAAATAATTTTAAAAGTCCCACAGTCTTTACAAAACCAAACACACTTAAATTTCACTCTCTTTAAAATATCCAATCTCTGTAAAAATTCAAAATCTATTTAAAGCTCAAAGTCTTTTCAGCTGTGGGCTCCTGTGAAAAACTAAAGTTAAATACTTTCCTTCAGAGGGAAGAACCCAGGGCACACTCACCATCAGGTCAAAACAAAACCGAACTTCAACAGTGTAAATAACTCAATGCCCAATTATCTGGGACTCACTCACGATCTTTTGGGTTCCTCCAAGGTACGTGGGTCACTTTTCTGGCTCTGTCCTCTGCAGCACACATATCATATTTTCTAGGCTTGAGATGGCTCTGCTCCTCCATTGCTGTTCTTGGTGGTCAAACCATGGTCCTGGCATCTCCAAAAAGCTGGAGTCTTCTATTGCAACTGAGCTGTGCTTTTTTACCAATAGCCTCTCCTGGGCTCTCTTCATGGTGCCAAGCCTCAACTTTTCTCCATGACCCCTTAAATCCTGGGGCTTCAACTGCTACTCCAGCTCTACCTGCACCAATGGTCTCTCCTGACCTCTCACAGTACCAAGACTCAGCTGTTCTCCATGACCCCTTCATGACAAGTCTTGGTGCCATCAGGAGGTACAACCTTAGCCACCTCTGGAACACAGTTTCTGTGTGCTGATTGATGGGCCTTCCCCCATCAATCACTAATGTCCTACAGCCAGGTCTTACGGAGACATTGTTTCTTTGAGGTTCCCTCTATTCAGATAATTCTAGCTTATGTCAAGTTGATGTAAAACTATCCAGTACAGCCAGGTTACTGTGAAAACATGGTTCTTAAGTTTCCACTCAATATTTGATCTGGTACATTCTCAGGGAAATCAAAGTTTGGCCATATTTTTTTTTATATTAGTCTTGGCGAATTAACTTGTCCTGGTTCATCAGGAAGGAGATAGATGAGGTAAAACAATGTTCTTGCTTTTCCCAAGATTTGAATATTAGGAAACCAAAATAATTTTGAAGTCCTCATTGAACTTACACTGGTTCCAGGCCACAAGACCCATCCCACCTAAAGGGGCTGTTCAAGTCTAGTCTCACCAGAGTCACCAGAGTACTGAAATTCATCTGTGTTTGAAGTCCAAGATCCAACTAAGGAAAAAAAAAAAAGCTTAGTTAACTTGCTCTGTTAAATTTATTTTGTTTCCCTAAATGCTTATAAACAATAGTTTATTTGACTCATAGTTCTCAGGCAGTAACAGGTTGATGGGAAACAGCAAGCATCTTTAGGTCCCCTGGTCAGCAAGCATCTTTAGGTCCTCTGGTCAGTCTCAGCATCTGGCAGTCAGCTTGAAGATGTTCAAATGGGCTAGAGTAACCAGGGATTTAATGCATGTAAAAGCAAATCATGAGAATAATCCAGGCAGACTATTCACCAGCAGGGAGCCCCAAGTAGAGGAGCCATAGAAAAGGCTGGAGGCTGGTCTATAGAAAAGTAGAAATCATTAAGATGCACATATAATAGTACATATAAGAGATATAGACATGATCTCTAGAAGCAGGTTTCCCATGTGCCCATGACTCAAGGAATACATATGAAGAGCCAATCTTCTGGACACACTGCTAAAACACTAACAATAATGAGTTACTCTGTAGTGGGTACTTTAGTTTTCTATGTTACTAACTCTTCATCTTCTCCACAATCCTATAAGGCAATGCTGTGCCTGGTGTGTATATTGTTATAAGGTCAGCCAATATCATGTAGTACATAATCAAATGGACTAAAAACCTCAAAGCTTGATGTATGGGCCTTGGAATTTATACTCTTTTTTATTTTTATTTTTTAATTTTTTTGTTCATTTTACATACCAACCACAGATCCCCCTCTCATCCCTCCTCCCACTCTGCCCCCACCTTCCCCCCTCCCTGACCCACCCCTCATCCTCTTCCAACAGGGTAAGTTCTCCCATGGGGGGGACAGCTAAGCCTGGTACATTCGGTGGAGGCAGGATCAAGCCCCTCCCCACTGCATCTACTCTTAACAACACTCCCCACCCACTGCCATCCCTTGGTGCTGATGTGAGGAATAAATATCAGCACATACAGGCTATAAACTTAAGTGGCAGGTACTAGTCCAAGAATTTGTTGTATCCCGTGCCATGACTGAGACAGTGTGTATGTACATCAGCATACAGTTATGAAAACAGACGCTACTTTATAAACTCTTACTATCAATAATTCTAGTGCAGAAAAGTGCACCTTCACACAGTCTCTTGTAAAGCCTGGACAGTAGCATTTAGAGGAGTATACTAGGACCCTATCTGTTTGCTACTCTTATGTAAGAGGATCTTAAAATTCTCCCAGGCTCATTAAACACCTTTAGAGCCCTGGAGAGTCCCCATGGGCTTCTGCTACCACAGCTCTGAGATAGAAGATTCTCAGTAGGCTCATCTGAAAGCTATATCGTACTTCCATGCATCTACTTACAACCATCTCCTTTGAAAAACTACCCATTCGCTATCTCCTTTCTTTCTGAAAATCTCACACAAACACCTCTCCTTCACAGACTTTGGAGGACAAACTCAAATTCTTTTAATTACTAGTGTCTTATGCTGCCAGCCACAAATGTGAGTGAATGCAAGCATATGTGTAAATGAAAGTGTGTCCACTCATGTACACTTTGTAGCCAACAACTTAACTGCATTTCAGTTGGTGTAATTAATGGGATTGAGTTCCAGGTACTTCATACAGGCACTTTCTGGATGAGTGATTGAAATTACTAAAAAGCAGCATGCTTACATGTAGTCACCACACAAAAACATGTCAAAAATGCACCTGCAGCCCACTGAGAAAGTAAGACTAAATGAGAGTTGGACTCCCTGGCTTTGGACTGCCTGGAGTAGCCCACAATGCATGTGCAGCCTCTGATTCCATCTCTCAGTGCTGCAGGGAAGACTACTCTGTAATTGGAAAATGCTGTCCAAGCAGAAAGTCTGGCTTGCTTAATAAACAGTGTATCTGAAGAAGTTCAAAATTACCAGAGGAGAAGCACAGCCTCATGTTAGCATCAGTGTTCTAGAACTGGCTAAAACTGATCCAAGCTATCAGCTGCATTTGCTCTTACAGCTCATTTAACCATGCAATTAGGCACTTAAGTACATGCAAAATATTTAAAATTAAACATACTTCTCATGGATCCACAGATCAAAACTTTTTACTGTGGAGTAAATGATCAATTTGCCCTTTCTTCATTCCTCATTCCAAAAAGAGCTCCATCACTGTTTAAGAAAAAAAAAAAGAAGAAGAAGAAGAAGAAGAAGAAGAAGAAGAAGAAGAAGAAGAAGAAGAAGAAGAAGAAGAAGAAGAAGAAAGAAAGAAAGAAAGAAATAGGGTGTTTATCTCAACTCAGCAATTTCATGATTTCTATCAGATGGTAGAAGCAAAAATAATAAGTTGGAAGATTTCAAATGAAAAGGCTATAGAGCAGAGCGAAGGCATGATCACGTGGTTAATAATGTATTTTGCAAATGTAGAGGGGAAATTATGCATGAATACCAAATTTCCATGATAGGAAGGTGAACAGCCTGTTTAACGACTGCAGAGTCAAAGCTGGAAATCACATCACTCTGAGCAGGTATACAGTATTATATTCTGATAGAGAAAGGAATGCTGTGTGAATGCGCCCAGCAAAAAGGTAGCAGAGGAATATTGCATCTTTAATAGGATTTTTGATTCAAATGTGCTGAGCCAAACCATTTAAAATTGCATTTGAATAGTAAATAGATAACATCATCATTTTTTTTAAAAAGCCGCACACTTGTGCCAGATCAACAGAGAGCCTGCAAAATAAAGACAGGAGAAGGAGGTATCAGCTCTGAATAGAAAATAAAATTAAGTATGTCTTCTCAGCCATGAGGCCTTCCTTGTCATCAAAATGCTAAAGCATATTTAACTCCATCCTTCCTCAGCACCATGGCAAGCAGGTCCCGGAGCCAACAGAACCTCCACATCAAAGCTTTGCAAACACTGATTTAATTTGGGCAGAGGTTGGACTTGGCCTTTCCACTAAATTGCTTATTTTATTAAGCAGTTTGCATTAATAATATTTGCTACATGACATTGGGGAAAGGTTTTTAGAAATGCAACCAGGAAGCACTCCACAAAATTAGAACGCCAGCAATTCAAAACCAGGGCACCCTGAGAAGACCGGGAACCCGTCCTAACAATCACCCTGCCAGGAAAGTCAGTTTTCCAGAAGCCTCCCAATGAATTCTAACTTTTCGTCAAGTTTTCGTGTAACTGAAAGTGAGAGTTTATGCATGTAGTTTCCTACCAAGCTCACTTTTTAAGAAATCTTTTTGCAAAGACATTTCTTGGGGCTTGAGCACTGGCTTTGCCAGTGTGAAAATTGGAATTCGGGTCCCCAACCCATAGGCATGGAGGATGGCCCTTGGGAGATGGAAATAAAGAATTCCTGGTACAAGCTAGCTCACTAAATCAGCCTTAATCTGCCAGCCCCAAGTTGAGTGAGAGACTCTGCCTCACTATACAAGATGGAAGAGAATTGATGAAGACCCCATGACATCAACTTCTGCCTCCACATGTATGTATGTTCACACCCATGTATATACATATGTGTGTCCCCTCACAGGAACAAGGACATGCATAAACGCACAGAGAGAGAGAGGAGGGGGGAAAGAGATTGAAAGACTTTCCCTCTGAATATTAAAGTAATATATACTCCTTGGGTATTTTTTATGTCTGTTTACTTTTTACTACTTTTATTTCTTTACTTAATTTGGTCTTTCTGGGTCTGGGTTACTTCACTCGGTATAATATTTTATTAATTCTTAGATAATTTCATACAATGTATCTTGATCGTATTTACCTCCTTCCCCTCCTCTCAGATCCAATGCCCCGCCCACTTCATGTTCACCCTTTTGAGGAGAAACTGTCTCTTGAAGCAGATGTCCTAACCCTCTAGCTTTGACAGACTTTTTCCCCCTCTTCTTCCATGATGCTCCCTGAGCCTTAAACATGTGTTCTAAGTGTGTTGACTGACTACTTTAATTATCATGATTTGATGCTAATTTATTTGGGAGAAGAAGATTTGGGCAAACAAGAAAATGAAGAAACATCTGTAACCCAACATGTAAACTGAAAAATTCCTCGCATTCTTAGCCAAGCTTCTGAAACTAGAATTTTGTGAAATGTCATTTTTCATCAGTCTGTGGAGTATCTCACCGGGTTGCCATCTAGGTTTCTGCACGTTCTGTTGTCCTGGAAGCAAGCACCTTCATTACAGGGTTGGAGTTCTGCCTGCAAAATCTGATCTGGAAGTTTTTGATGTCTTGTAGAGGAACCCTGTAGCTGTCCAGAGGCCCAAGCTGAGCTCTCACCATGCAAAAGTTCTCACTCGCCTAAGAAGCAGGCAGACGTATGATAAGAATCAGAGAACTGGAATGGTGTTCATGGAAAACCTGAAGAATTTTCGTGTCATAATAGCCCAGTGTATTTTGGAACTTTATCTAAGTCTGAAATAGGAATGATTAAAAGCACCAAACATACCAAGAGCAATGCAAGAAAACCCCTCCATCTCTTTTGTTCTTGTTCTCCTGCACACCAGAAGAGCTTTCATTGTTCTTCTGTTATTCATCTTTCCAGGGTGTTGGAACAAATGTTTCCAAGTTGTGGCTTCCCAGCTTCATCACGGAGCAGCTGGGCCTGGGGAGTCTTGTCTTCTCAGGGTCTGATTTGTTAAGACTCGACTTTTTCTGTGTCATCTTCCAGGAAGTGAAATATAATCTTTCCATTCTAATTCAGCCATCACTAGTAAGATGTTTAAAATGTTTCCATGGCCAGCAAGATGTCTCAGAAGGCAAAGGTGCTTGCTGCCATGACTGACAGCCCAAGTTTGACCCCTGGGTCCCACATGACGGAAGGAGATCATCAATTCCTACAAGTTGCCCTCTGACCTCCACAAATGTGCTATGGCACATGTGCTTGGTACACACACCATTTTTTTTTTCAATTTCCTAGGATAAGTTCTATCACTATATTGGATGTAGAAAACTTTTCCATCTTCCACCGGTGAGTTCATGATGCTGAAGTGAACTTTTAGTAATGATAAGAAAGACCTTCATCCCTGTCTTTCCTGTCCACACTTTACTGTGAGTCAAAGGCAGATTCTGTTGTTTCTGAAAATGCACAGATGTTAGTATTTGCTATTTTATTCTCTCTGTGCTGCAAATCCTATGAGGTTTGTTGTTCAACCATAATTCTACTTTTGTTTTTAGATCTTTTCCTCTGTGTGTGTGAGGGGGTGGGGGTGGGGGTGTGGGTGTGTGTGTGTGGTTCTTGTACACATATGTGTACAGGTGGGGGATTGCACATGCACCCACATGTTCAGGCCAGAGGTAGACTTCAGATGTCTTCTTCAACTGTTCTTCTCCTTCTTTTTGAGGCAGGGTCTCTCCTGAACTTGGAGCTCACTGGTTTGGCTGGACAATCTGGGCAGCAAAGCCCACATGATCTTTCTGACTCTATCTCCCTAACACCAGGATTACAGGCAATTTTTTATGTAGGTACTGTGAATCCAACTCAGTAAGCACTTTACCAAATGAGCCATCTCTCCCCAGTCAGCTCCCCTACATTTGACAGCTTTATCCTGTTTTCAGCTGAAGACTAAGGCCCATTCTTATCCTAGGTGTTTCAGGTTTGGTACTCTAGACATCAAACCACTAAAATGCAACGCTTTCCAGGCCAATCAAAGTGAGATTTATGGGAGGATAGCGGTTGGTCCTAGAATAATCACACAACTCAATTCTGCCATTTAGAACTTATCCAACCCTTTTCTTGACTCTCCTTAGAGACAGAAACCCCTTGTGTTCTGTAGCTCCAAATCCAATTAACCCACAGCTCCTAGGGGCCATTCCAGGCCACTCCTAGAGGACCCAGCCTAAGAACAAAGTTATCACAGAAGACAGAACTGAAAAGTGGAGGCAGACCAAAACTGGTAAACACCTGAATCTCTCCTTTTCAAAACTGTGAACTAGCTGGTCCCCTTTCTGTTAAAGTCATTTGAGTTGATTTTCTGCCGCTAGTGACTAGATGAGTCTTTATATAGGATTTAATTGCAATCACAGAGACCTACACTTATTCTATTTAAAACTGATAATTGGTCTGCTCATACCACCTACTCTTCCACAAGATATAGTACACACAGACAGAGAAAGAAAAGAACTCCCCAAATAGTACTGCTTACCTCTTTTTATAGACATGATGCTCAAAATATCCTGGCCTACCAAGTACCAGCTGCTATGAGACGCTCAGCTAGTTCAAAAACCTAATGACCTTCTAGCAGGATTAATCTCTAGGTCTTAAAAAAATATCCTTCAGGTGATAGCACTTACAATCTCAGAAGTTCAAGTCAAGTGATTTCCATTTTAGTAGGTTGTAGCCTCGTCTGACCCCAGAATCAGAACCTGTTAGAGTAAGTCTCAGGAATCCTAATTATTAATGTTTTAGCCCGGATCAATTTCCTTCGGCCAATTCAAATTGCAGTAACAGAATGCCGCAGACGGTGTAGCTGATAAACCACAGTGATTTATTATCATAGCTGTGGGACCTGGAGAGTCCAAGACAAACATAATCAGAGTCTGGAGAGGGCTTTCTTCCTGGTTCATATGTGTCCATTTTCTCACCATGTCCACATAAGCATAAATCAGTGAGTATCTTTTTCAGGGTCTGTCTTACAAGAACACTAACCTCACTGAGTGAGAATGTAAGCCTGTGTCATCGCAGAAGTGGGGACACTGAAGCAGGAAGATCACGAATTCCAAGAAAGCCACATATTCAAAGAAAGATCTTCCTTCAAAGGAGCCACAAAAAAAGACCTTAACCTAGTTCATAAGAGCTCCCACTGTTGTTGGTTGTTTTTGCTCTTTTGGGGAACCTACCACTCAACTCCCAAATAAATCACATGTAGAGGCTTACTCTTAATTATAAATGCCCAGCCTTACCTTAGGTTGTTCCTTTCCAGGTTTCCTTAACTTTAAATTATCCCATCTACCTTTTACCTCTGGACTTTTCCCATTCTCTTACTTCTGTAAATCTCACTCTTAATCCATGGCTTGCTGTATAGCTGAGTGGCTGACCCCTGGAGTCCTCCTCCTTCTCTACCTACTTCTTTCCCCAGATTTCTCCTATATATTCTCTCCACCCGCCAGCCCCGCCTATCCTTGCTCTTGGCCGTTCAGCTCTTTATTAAACCATCAGGTGTTCTAGACAGGCACAGTAACACAGCTTCACAGAGTTAAACAAATGCAACATAACCAAAAGTAACACACTTTAACATAATATTCCCCAACATCCCATCTCACAATTTAACCACTTCTTAAAGACTTCACATCCAACCACCATAACATTAGGGATTAGGGTTTCTATGTATTATTTTTAGAGAAGAGAACACAAGTTCAGTCTGTAGGAGGTCACTAAAGACTCTTGGTGAATATGATGTTGAACTAGCATGACACCTCTGATTTATCATGCCATTTCCCAGATATCAGATAAACCCCAATAACTGGACCTTACCTTTGCTTCCGTAAGACCAAAACAATTCTTCCTGACATCTAAATTCCTTTTGATGCTGTTTCCCTTTGCTCTGACTCAACAAACTGTACAAACTTCATTAGCAAGAAGTGAAAAACACTTTCAAGATGAATCTCGTCAACTCTGACCAGCAGCAGTGGTCAGCAGATCAGTAAAGCCCTTGTGCTTTCTCTCTTCTGCTTTTGCTGACATTTCTAACTGTCAACATTTAAAGGCTGGCTATGTAAAGTTTCTCTGGGCCTGGAGAGATAGCTCAACAAGAGTGAAAACTGCTTCAACACTCAGCACTCACATCAGGTGTCTCACAACTGCCTGTCACACCAGCTACAGGGAATCCAATGCCTCCAACATCCTCAGACACCCATAGTCACATGCACATAGCCATACACACAGGAGAAGAGAGATAGACATGTGATTAAAAGTAAGATAAATGTTTAACATTTTGATAAATAAAATGAAGCTTTTCATTAATTAATAACTTTTATCAAGCACCCCAATATAGAGACTGGGGAACCAGAAGAACTTTGTCCTTGAACTCAGCACAGTGCTCAACTCTGGAGGCAAAGTTCCACTGTTGTCAGTGACCACATGCAGTCTCTAAGAGTGAATTTCAATAACCATTTGCTGAGCACAAACCACCGTCAGTTTGATAGGGATATCCATTGTATCAAAGCCATAACACATTCTGAAACATCCATCTCTAATCTGAAATAAAAGGTATTTAAACTGAGTTCACCTAAGGAAACCATTGAAGGAAAAAAACTACTCTTTAACTTAGAAGGTCAAGGTCACTGAGCCCAGGGTACTCACAGACAACAGGCTCCACTCACAATCCTTCAGAGGGCTCAGATATTATTCATTTTCAGATTTATAGATCAGAGACTGAAAAGCTGAACACCTACGGGGGCCAGAGCTCATACGGGAGACAAGCAGAGAAAGTGAGGGGTTTTACAGTATTCCAGTTGGGGCATGTTTTCTTGTCAATCCCAGGAGACACACTGAGTCACGGTGCTAGACAGCCATGCTGTGAGAGCAGTGTGCATTCTCCATGGAGGTGATGCCATTCCCAAGCAGGAGTTGTTTTTCAAGGAATGCAAAATCCTTCCATATTGCAGTACTTGGTGGTTCTCTAGCACCACTGTGCAGGAACAAAAAAAAAAAAATAGGTGGATTTAGGGAGTTAGAGAGACAAATAAAGGTTGAAAACTGAGTCCAGAATTCATTAGGAGAAGGATATTGATCAACACATTGACAATCATGAGGAAGCTGGAGAATTTAGAAATCACATACAGCGATAGTCAGAAAGAATCACCCATTATCCCAGCTCTAGGGAGGTTAAGGCAAGAAGACTGTAAGGTTGAGGTCAGATTGAACTACATAGCAAGATTTAGTTTAAATAAATAAATAAATCTTATTTTTTTGCATTCCAACAGATTTATGGTCATATGAAAATATGATATGAATATGTACTTTGAAAGCAATTATAAATCTAGATATGAGAGAACTTTCCCAATTTTATTATGCTATTTTTGTTGTGTTTTTTTTTTCTAATCAACAAGAGCTCTTTGCAGATCAAATTACATTTCCAAGGTCATGTGGCCTGCCAGTTGCCAAGAAACAGTCGATCTTCTCAGTGGAAATATGGAAGAATTGCTATGTCCTTGGAGCATTTGGTGGCCCCTAATTAGTCAAATTAGACACAGAGCAAAGGCATTTTTCATTTTTCATACTGTAACCCTTTAAGAAAACTGTTCTTCATTTGATCCAAAAGTGGAATCCTTTGCCCACTGCCAAATGTGAGAAATGTTTTTCCATGTCTTCAATATTAACAAGGAATCAATAATCTATAAAAGGGGAGCCTTCATTCCACAGCTATTTTTAAATGAACAGAACAATCATCCCATGCGAAGCGCTCTTGTGATACACGGAGGCTTTAAAAGTTGTGCCTTTCAAACCAGCGAGGAGCGTAGTTCCTGCATAAGCAGAGACCTGTTTATTCTGCTTATCTCAAACCACAGCGAATATTGTCCCTGTCTCTAAATGGTCAGACTCCTGCCTCTCCCATCTTAATTCTGCCTTAGCGAGATAACACCAAAAAGTTAGCGACTGTGTTTACTGAGCCTGCTCTCCTCACACCAAAGGATGCTAAATATTTGATGATAATCTCCCTTTCTTTGAATTAACATGAGTGCCAATCTAAAACAGCACATGTTGAACAAAAAATTTTTATTTTAATTGCATTCCCCTGGTTCTTTCCCTTCACATAAATCCTGAGAATAAAAATTAAAGTCAGCTCTAAAAGTATGTCTTCCTTCCTCTAAGTGACATGAAGACATTAGTCTCGCCGTAATCACTTGCGTTTGAACAGCTTGGGAAGGCTCGGCATGAATTTTTTATGTGTGGAATACAGTCCTCCACCTACTCACCCCTTCCCGCTGCTTTCCGCATTCCTCTACTTTGCACCGTCTATTTCCTTCGAGGTCTTGGGCATTTTTATACGACACTTGTACCTCCAGAGTCCTGGGACAGTACCGTGGGTACACTCAGCCATTCCACAGACACAAAGGGCAAGAAGCATCACAGTCCTTCCCATGCACTGGGCTCGAGGAAGCCCTGAACAGCCTGGGAAGCATTTTCATTTGGGAGATAGGTGGAAACTGTGATATTTGCTGTCTTCACTCACCTGGAGAAGCTAAGTTCAGAAATTAAAATTTAATGAAGAATCAAGTTTGAAATTCTGCACCAGTGCACAATGCTTATAAATACACCACAGCGATGCTACCCGGGTATTATAAATAATACATGTAATGTTGATTAAAATTTTGATGTAAATTTCTAAAAACTTTATTAAAGTTGTAAAAATAACTGACATGCGTTGTTTATAGCAGGGTGACAACTTAATTAATCAACTGCAGGCTCCCCTGAAATGCATATGAGAAGTGTATATTCCCCCCCTTTTATTTTCATCCCTGAAGAATGAGCTTGAAAATGCAAAATTATCTCCCTTTCAAAACACCAAATTATCTCTCTTTCAAAACAGTCTGAGTATTAATTGTGAAGCATGACAGCACATAGTCTTTGCCCAGACTAATAATTAATCTCGAAAACACGAATCTTGGCATTCAAGTGGTGAAAAGCTAAAGCAGTGGCTGCGGGGCATTTGTTCACACTCAGTCTGTAAACGAGCCCCGTTGTCTTGGTGCAGAGAAAATCTTCAATTTTCAGGTCGCTAAACAGTTTAATTCTTTATTAGAGATAAAAAAAATTAAATACAAAAAGCGCCACCACTGAAAATAAAATTTATATATATATATATATATATATATATATTGCATGCCGGTTATTCTGGGATTCTAGTTTAATGAGACTTATCTCTTTTTAAATGAGAAATCCCAGAACAATATTGAAAATAAATAAGATGATCGCTAAAGTAATATCTTAGATAGTCAGTCTTTTATTACTTTATTATTGCTTTTCTCTAAGAGTCTCATTGCAGATGAAACACTGTAGGAATTATAAGATACTGACTCAGGACAGTGTTTGTAATTGTTAATGCATGCTGTCGACATTCATCCATTGGCTCAACAAACTTATTAGCTACAGGGCTGGATGGGAGGCTTCTGAAAAGTTACAAGGGTCAACCAGATGCAATTCCACTGAGTTTACAGTGTATCAGAAAGGATATATTATAAGCCTAAGAAACGAACTTTGTAGCAAACAACCAGTTCCACTTTGACCTCTCTGAATGTCCTTATCTGTAAAGTGAGACAGCCATATTCTTTATACCATAAATATGCTATGAGGCATCAACGAAATAGCTCCTGATAAACACAGCACTGCGTAAAATAGACAATGAGTTTTCTTCTTCTTCTTCTTCTTCTTCTTCTTCTTCTTCTTCTTCTTCTTCTTCTTCTTCTTCTTCTTCTTCTTCTCCCTTTGCTTGTAGCATTGTTTTTTCTGCTGTTCACACCATCACTATTACTGTTGTCACCCTCCCAGACAATAATCCCCAAGGTGTGATCTCTGACGTACAACAGGAGAAAATGACTCATCATTCCTAAGATCTGCATGCCTCCAAGTCACCTCAGACCCTGATTGCTCTTAGATTCTTCTAGGTTCAGCCATGCACCATAACTCCCTTAAGCCATGCTCCCAATTGGATCATGTTGCCATCTACCAGCATTGAGTGCCAGTCCTAGATTAACCATGAAGCAAAATGTGTTGTGTGCAGGGAACGAAGGAGAAGAAATGGGTACCTGGAAGCATTCTTCTTAGCTAGTGTGCTCTGGAGCTCTCACTTGCACACTCAACTTTAATGGAGTCTTTTGCTTGTCGTTTCTGTGTATTTGACTTCAATCCATAGTAATGAGAGAGAGAGAGAGAGAGAGAGAGAGAGAGAGAGAGAGAGAGAGAGGTTTCCTTGGACAGGACAACTGGTTGAAATTTAAAATCTTGGTTTAATGGTGTTATCAGACGTCCATTGGTCTCATAGAGTTTCTGCTGCATTCCCATGTGTATGCTTTCTTTATTCAGACACTTCTCAGTGGCCTTGATCAGTTCTTTCTTGTCTCCCAAACTTCTGAATCCTGGGTGCCCACAGCAGTCCTTTAAACTCCTTTAGAATCTCTTCCACCCACATAGCTTTCAATACCTACTCTCTACTGAAGGCATGTAATTCATCAGCTGAGTAGTGTAATATACTCTTTATTTTAGGCAGTGGAAGTGCCTGGTACAACGGTTCTCAACCTTCCTAATGCAACAACTCTTTGATACAGTTCCTCCTGCTGTGGTGACCCCAACCATAAAATTCTTTCATTGCTACTTCATAACTGTAATTTTGCTACTATTATGAATCGTAATGTAAATGTCTGATATGAGACCCCAAAAAGGGTCATGACCCACAGGTTGAGGACTGCTGGCCTAGAAGAATACACTATTAGTCTGTGCATAAGTTAGCAACTGTCCCTAGTCCAGCCTTGTTACACTGTCCTTACTCCAACCTTGTTACATACTCATGCATGTGCCATCTGTCTTACATCTACTATGCCAATATTTTTCCCTATAGCCACAGGTCCTGATGCATGGACAGAGAATTGACCTTTTTTTTTTTTTGCAAAATTCAGTTTTTCAAAGACCTCTCAATGCTATCCATCTAACTTCTGTGAGAGGTATAAACCCCTTGCTCCAGGTAGTTACCCTAGAGATCTCACAAGTGCTTCTCCTGCCATGTACTGTGACTACAGCTCTTTGAGCACCTCCAGGACAATCCATTCTAATTTGCAGTCTTTATTGGCTTATGTGTCCATCCTTTCAGGACCACTCTCCACTCCCTTTCTGTCCCCATCAATAGACTCACAGATACATAGCGGATGCTCAGTAAACATTTTTGAATGAATGAATCTATAATTAATGAGAAAAGAGCCGAAACATATTTAATACTTCCTTGTGATGGTCCTAATTAGATTGCATTCTGGTAGTCTAATTAGGCACACAAGTGTGTTCTTAGCAGAATTCCTTTGTCACGAAAGTTCCTAAACCTGAAAACTCTAAATTAATGATAAGTAAATTTTAGAGGGTTAATAAAAAGAGCACAAAGGGCATTCTATCCTCTCAAAAAGCATGACAGAAGATTGATATGTTCTAGTCTCTTGTATTTCCACCTTCAGCAGCAACTGACTTCAATAATTACATGAGATGGCAATGCATCTTCAATTCTCATTCTCTCCCAGCCACTGGACTGCACCTGCATTGAACAATATTCAGTGCAGTCATCTATTCTTGAAGCCTCTGCCCATTCCCCATGTGCTTGTCAATGGGTGGTTCTCTGTCCTCATCCTAATATACAAAATAGCTTGTGATGTTGACTGTTCTCTCTCACTTGGGATACATTTTTCATTCTGCCATTTCTCCATTGCCTTTGGCAATCCCCCCTTGTCTCCCCAACCTCTGAACCTTAGGGTTTCTACAGCAGTCTTTTAAATTTCTTTAGAAATCTCTTCGAGTCTCATAGTTTCTAATACTAACTGTACAGTAAAGGCTCCTGTTACAGATTCCTCATAGATTCTGTGTGACTGTTCCTCATAGATTCATACATTTGAACACTTGGTCCCCAGCACTGTATGGACAGAATGTGACACCTAGCTGATGAGATGAGTCACTAGGGATGGGTCTAATGATATTCCACTTCCCATCCCAAACTCCCTCTGCTTCCTGATCCATCAATATGTGACCACACCACAAGCTCTTGCTTCCACAGACAGAACCATGCTAAACCCCATGCCTTTCCCACAAGTATGGGATGATATTCCCTGAAATTATGAGTCAAAATAGTCCTCTCCTTCATTAAATTGTTTTATTGCAGTTATTTTCTGGTAGGAATGGGAAAAGTAATAAACATAACTCCATACAGTTATTTCCAACCCCAATGCCCTAATCAATTCTGGGTTTACAAGTAGTGTTGTGCAGACAAGAACTCCATCCAGACACCCAATGAGTATTTCTAAGCAAACATATCCAAAATTGAATTTTTATTATTCATTCTTAATATAATAACAACTCTTAGCTTTTTATGGTAACTCAGATCCAACTCCTTTGGAAGCTTCCCTGACCCCTTCTCCTATACCCAACATGCACTCCACCTACAAATTCTACCTTCAGAATAAATCCACAATCTAGTCATACCTCTATACTTCTATACCTCTATACTATGGTTCTTGACAATTATATTTTGTTTATATTATGTTTTTAAAGATTTTATTTACTTTTATTTTATGTATGTTTTGTCTGCGTGTGTGTATGTGTGTGTGTGTGTGTGTGTGTGTGTGTGTTCCTTATTTGTGTATGGTGCACACAGAGGCCAGAAGAGGGCATCAGATACCCTGAACCTGGAGTTACAGGCAATTGTGAGCCTGGGAATTCAACCTGGGCCCTCCACAAGAGCAGCAAGTGTTCTTAACCAGCTGAGCCATCTCCCTACCCCTTTGCTTGTATTATTACAAAGTTTCCTCATGAATTTTTCATTGTGTTTCCTTCCTCTACAGTCTATTCTTAACACAGTAACAGAGGAATCTTGAAAAATAGATGATGTGACGCCTCTGCTCAAGTACTCCAAGGGGCTCCCATAGCATTCAAGCCGGAGGTTCTGCAGGGCACTGTTACTCTCCATCGCTCCATCACTTCAGCCCCCTTTCCAATCATCTCCTGTTCATCCACTCACTCCAGCCATAACTTTCCCCTACATATATCAAAAGCCAGAATAGGTTTGTCACAGGGTGGGTATTAGACAGCTGTTTGTGAACAGGATGAAGAGCAGGGGTGCTGGGGAGAAAGAAAGGATAAATGGCTCAAATAATATTCAAAGCAACATAGATGTTTTAAAAATACTAGTCCCTATTATTTTCACACTGTTATATCTATTACACTCAATAGAAATTCTTTGTAGACTATGCCTCATTAAAATTTGAGGTCTGGTACATGTTTAAAGCTAAATTGTATGTATGTAACCATTCTTTCTATTCAGTATTTTCAGAAAATTATCTAAGTGACTATAGACAAACAAAATGGACACATTATAGAGCCCCATGATTGTTTTAGAAGCAATCCAAGCACTTTATACAAAAGAAAAGGTGTGTATTCTGGAGTGTTTCTCAAAGGAACACAGACCTTTATTTCATGGACAAGTCAAAAATGCAATGCTGAAGAAATTGATGTTATGCTAGAGAAAAATATACAACTGAAGGTAAAAATTGAGCTGAAATAACAGAAGTGACCAACCCAAAATATGAGATTAAAAAAATTCACAATAAGTATCTATAAGATTGTAATAAACACAGTTGTTCAACACTTCACAGATCAATTTGAAATCATTCACACTGGACTGCAGAAACCACAGATCCGTAAACTTCAGATAGTCACATTTTAATACCCTTGATATTGTTTTAAGAAAAACTTTCATGACCTCCACATCCCCAGGCTATGGAAACAATGTAGGTGTGAAGTCTGAACTATGAGCTGAGCTGAGAGATTCTTCGGAGATACAGAATGGGGTGAGTGGATCTCTATGGATATAGAAGCAAAAGCCTCCTCTTGCCCCCCCAAATTAAAAGTGACTCTTCAATATGAAATGCAGTTGCTTAGGATTCCACCAGATAGAATAAAGCATTTCAATAACTCCTTTCTTCTACCTGTCTTGTCTACCTAAGAGATTTACCCAATAGCTAAGGCTTATGTGATTAAGTTTCAGCTTTTTGTTAAATATGCCTAGGGTGTATTAGTTCCCTGCCTCCTTTCTTAAACAGAGTTCATTTCATACAATTTAACTTATTTCTGGTGGTTCAGTGACTGACAAACAGACTGTATGATATAGTGACAGTGAATTGGACTTTAAAGACAGAATGATATAAAAGATGACTAGGTCTTCTACTGAAAAGACTTCCGACATTATACAAGGTTGCTTAAACTCCCCGTGCCTTATTGTCCTCATCTGGAAAATGGGCATATGAACACTGTCACTGCAAAGACTCAAAGGAATGTGCACAGAGGCAACAGCTAAATGTGTTTGGTGACTCATTTCCTTCTCATCCTGAGTGACCGAGCAAACATCACTGAGAAAGGCAGCTTTTCCTGAGCCTAATCCCAGTAAGTCCCAGTTGTCTTCCATTAATATCCCAGCATGCTTTGCAGACATCATCTTAGCTCTCATAACCATATTCTAGAAATTCTCTCATTTCTCTCTCCTTTCAGGACATTGCTGGTGCCATTCAACCTGTCTATTGCCACTCATCTGCTTCACGGCTTCTATCCTGTTGTGACTGGCTCTAGGTCACCGGGGTTCTTAGAATAACTTAAGAATAATATACACCTGTCCTCATAGTTAAATAATTAACATGTACTTATGTCCTTTGATTATGGACTTGAGAACAGCAATTCAACCACAGAAGACATTTTGACAAGAGCAGAAGACAGAGACAAGATTTTAATATTCATCAGATGTTGGATGCCAGCATGGTTGGCAATTAATCCTGGACGTCAATGCTGGTATTGCTGATAACCCATATATATTAAACTGTGTCTGCCATTTTGACCATATTTACTCTCTTGAATCTGTTATTAATTCATTAGTTGATTTTCTCAGGGTCACCAAGATGATGAATGACAGGGCTGAGGTCATGTGACTCAACATCTTTTACTGTTCCCCCTGTGAAAATGCGCTACATAGTCTCCAAGAGCTCAGTGAGCAGTATGCTTTTAGAGAGCATTCTAGACTGAGGAGCTATGCTCCTGAGGCACTACTAAGGAAGAAATGGGCTGGAGGCTGAAAGACAGATGTGAAAGATCTGGCACAGGAAAGTAACTGTGAATTCAAAAAGAACAAGGAAATAGAAAGCATGAAGCGATGAACTGGACAAGTTCATAAACCAAAGAGGAGGGCTACCATGCCCTAGACCTTATACACATTTACTTTGGAAAGATTTTAGGCACCATAGGCCACCTACAACAAATAAGTCAAATACTAGCCATTATAGTATTGTCTACAGCTTCTAATGTAGGAGAGCATCATTGGCTTGCACCCACAAGGGTGGGGCCTGGGAGAACAAAGTCTGCAAAAATGAGCTCACTTAGCTTGCTACAGTGTGCTGACGTGCAATGGGATAGAAAGCTGGGATAAGCTTTTCTAACTCTTTCTGATTCTCTTTATAACCTCTTAGGGCTCTTATATCTTAGAAACATTGATATTTCTGAAATCTAAACCCAGAATTAACAAGAAATCCTACCTTAGAGTGTCAACCTTAGCAAATTTACAGACAATAAGATAATTTAAGTAATATGATCAGGTAACAAAAGAAAAGTCTTCCACTAACAATAATGTTGAAGGTTGTAGTAGGTCCCCAATGACCTGTCATCTCAAAGAAATACCCAGCAGTAAGATAGAGATACAAGCAGGGTTCCTCAGGGTGTATAAAGCAGCAATGACTCTGATTCTTGTACTTCTAAATCCATGTATTCTGTAGCTTTACCTGTATGTCGTTACATGCTGCTCCCTGGATGGTGGGCTAGTGTCTCCTCACTCAGTCTTCCTCTTCCCAGAATTCTCCTTGTCTGCTTATCCCACCTATACTTCTTGCATGGCTACTGGCCAAACAGCATTTTATTTATCAACCAATCAGAGCAACACATATTTACAGCATAATGTTCAAATGACTATGAAAGCCAAGGAAAAGGTACCAGTAAATTCAATGTTTGGTTAAACCCTTTTGCTCACAAATGGTGCCTTTTCACTGTGTCCTCAAATGACCTCAAATTGTAGATGGTGGAAACTTCTCTGGGACCTAATCCATTCATGAACTCTGTGTAGCCATTTCTATGTTGTCTGCCTGCTGTTTCCTCTTCTAGGTCTCAGTGTACTTTATAGAGGATCTTCTCCTCCTCCCTTCTTTATTAATAATAGCTGAGAATGTCGTCTCTGAAACTTTGCCTTCACCTCTGCTTTGACCAAATAATGCACTCTCCCAACACCCTCCCCTGGTACTCAATAGCGTATCAGATTCAAATAAATCACAGTTGACTTTTAAACCCTCCAGCAATTCATGTCTGCCTACATCAACTCCCACACTCTTCGGTTGCTCTTGTTGTATGAACCTTCTCCTAACCCTCTTTTCTCCACACTGGCAATTCTTTACCTTCCTTCCATGCTCTATCACCCACCTGCACCAACCTCCCCACACTAACTATCAAACCACTGACTTGAGAGGAAGCAGAAAAGGGTGAGTCAGGCATCCTGATTCATATTCTTCCCCTGCTCCTTCCTGACTATATGACCTTGGAACACAGCAGTGATTGTAATGGTGAGAGGGCAGACGTTCATCAGGTACCTTACATGTTAACCCAATTAATGCCAATAGCAAATTCACAAGACAGGATCCACCATGAGGTCCACTTTAAGAATGGGCAACCTACCCAACTTCCCTTACTCCCACTCTCCTTAATTAAAAACTGGAAAGCCACTTCCCAAGCATGAAAATAAGGAGATTTATGGAACACAGTCTACAGCCATGTCAATGTCCTTTCTTCCCATTCCCGGAGCCAAGGAGACATTTGCACCACTTCCCACAATTTCTGTCTTGCTGACAAATCTCCACTCCACTATATAAGAGTTGCACTCTCCTCCACAGTTAAAGACTATTTCTTCATTCTCTCACAATGCATAAAAGAAAAGCACTAAGGTTCTTTTTTCAATTATTATTTTAGTTACTGTATCTTCCCGGCCCTAGAAATGTACTGAACTTGAGCTCAAAGCCCCTGCTCTATGAGGATTGACTGAAAACACAGACAAGACTCCACCGTTAGGAGGGGATGCATCTGCTCATGGGGTGGGCAGAAGAAAAACGCATTTCCACCTGTTCACTGAAATTCCTTTGCCAGACAAGGCTTTCCCTTTCACGAAGCCAGATTCGAAATGCAAATGTCACCGGACAAACTAATATTTGGAAGTCACGTTACTGGTTTCAGATCTTATCTTACCAGCAAGTGTCGGTGGAGATGAATTTGAGGATGGACAGAGAAGCAGACATGGAGATGGTTGTGTCCTGTTAGCTTTTGTCCCAGAAAGAGCATCATTCCTTACCAAGCCTAAAGCAATGGCCAGTCTGAAAAGTATCAGCATCCATGCGACGTTGAAACAGAGAAGACCAAGAAACCTCGATTACACTCAATCTGTAGCTAATCTAGAAGGCGTATCTCAGCAACAAGGTGGTCCATTTTGTTGCTGCATTTATGCCCTTGACTTGATTTGACAATTAATATCCACACATCCACAGTTCTGTAAAGCCACTGAACTTACTAATACTTACTAATACTTCACATATTTCAAAGCGAGACTGGAGTCTACCATTGTTCAATAAATGGTGTCTCCTTGTAAAGATAATTTGTCCATCCCAGCAAAGTACATTCAAGAATCTCTATATTCATTTTTCTGAAATAAAGAGAATTGAGATAAGTTCGATGATGTTTTATAGACAGCCCCAAATATGCTGGAGAGACCAAGTCTCCTCATTTTCACACTGTAAGCAAGGTCCTCCCTTGGAGGGCCATTGGGACTTAACTGGTTTACTCTAATTTAGAGAATACATCAAACCATGGATGGTTCCTCTGGAATCAGGTCCCAGAAAACCTGGCTAATATCTTGGATGTTTAATTCTCTTTCAGAACTCTCTCAAGCACTCAGAGAAACTCTATGGCCATGTTTTAAGCTACCCTGCGATATCTACATGGCAAGGCAGTCAGAGAGGTCTTGAGCCAGCTAAGCAAGAATTAAGGCCCTTGTTCTAAAGGGCTATCCACACCATCTTCTTCCAGGAATCACATTGGGAGAGGCAGGAATGAATCCTCTCCTCATGGAGGGGAGCTGCTCTATTGAGATGGCGGCTGTGGCTGACCCTGTGACTGCCACCACATGACCTTGAAGCAGAGACACCCAATAAAACACGCTCATGACACAGACCTCGGAAACTGTGAAATACAGTATGTGTTTAGATTAAAGCAGGCATCTTTTGAATTCCTTTTGGAAATCTCATGGGATTTAACTGTGAATTTCAGGGTTAGTAAAAACATATTTTTTTAATTCTAATACTTTATTTAATTTTTAATGGAAATCAAAACATTGAACAAATAATATCATTCCTATCCTCTGAAATCTTTCTAATGCTAAAGTGAAAATAAGCATTACAATAATCTAGTTTTTATAACTCTGAATTTCAGGTTTGTTAAAAATTATTTTGGATTTAGAACATAATTTAATTTAGTAGGATTTTAAATGCCCAGTTAATTACATGTCTTTCTGGTCATACCCACAAGCTGTCATTGGGCACTGCAGAACTTCTGAGTCACTAGTGTCATTTAGGCCAGTGGGAGTTTAAACACCCTGGACCTGAGAAGCTGTAGCACTCTCAGGAAGTGACAGAATTCGCATGTAGCAGAAACCCACATTTCCTCATGGCAGACCATTACTCTTTCTAGCTCGGCACTTTGAAAAACCAAAAAGGCATGGCCAGTTATAATAATCTTGTCTATTTTACCCAAATAAAAATGGAGCATGATTGGAGAAAAATTAAAATGCCCTATAGCAGCGAAGAGATCCCCGACTCCTCATCATCTTCCACTCACAGGAGGCGTCTCAAAAGCGCACAGCTAATTGACTGGCCAGTTTATAAACATTGCTGATTTCACAAATAAATTTCAAGTCAAGAGCTCTCTTTGGGGTTAACTTGCTCTCTTCATAGGTTAATTTAAATAGCAGTGAAAATTTAGCTTGAAAGGATAATTACAATATTTCACCCCCTTTTATCTCAGGTTATGTAAATGAGCCTTTAATCTTTTCACAGTTCATATTATATTAATACAGGGAATAAAAAGACCTCAAAATATCATGTACTGTCAATCATTCTAGAAGAATGTGCTCACACAATCGTAGTGAGTACAAATTGGACTAATTCCCATAATTGTGTGCTGTGTGTATTATCAACAAGTCAACAGATGGGCTTATAGCTTGGCAGCATTCTCAGTTGGGCAGAGAAAACTGCCATTTTTACCAGATTGCAAGGCTTTGGGGTTTTTTGACATTTCTCCAATATCAAGAGTATTTATTGAAAAACTAGGGATAGCCCCAGAGAAGCAAATTCAACTCATGCCCCCTTTTAACCTCCAATTTTCACATCCTGCCAAAGGTAATGAAAGCCCTAACCCTGAGTGACAGACCTCGACTGCAGCCTTATCCTCCACTTCACACCACAGCTCTTGTGGGAGACTCTGTCATTCACCATGTTGAATAGTGAAATGTGATGGTTAGAGAAACGTGGCATCATCGTCGAGTTTAATAAATATCAGGAGGAGGTTGGCAGATAAGTCTTAACCCCAGGGCATTAAAAAAAAACAATCAAAATACTGTTTTTCTCTCACAGCATTAATCCAACACCATGTATTTATATTAGAGTTGAGAGAGAGAAACCAGTTTTTCCATTATGCCTCAAGGCCAAGTTCAAAGCCTAATTCCCCCAGGAATCCTTTCATCATCATCTTTTTTTTTTTAATTCCAAATAATTGCTCCTTCAAGTAAGTGACCACAAGACAGTATAAGGCAATATGTAGTCATGGTTAACATGTCTGTGAATAGAATGGATAGCCTCAAATTCCAGCTCTTGTACTTACTAGCTACCAGCTAGGAACACAGATGTTAACTACAAAGTCCTAATTCCCACTGAAGAACACAGAGCAGAGTCTGCCTTATTGTGAGACAATCTTTGGAAAAATGACAATCCAAGTATATGCGTGTATGGAAATATCACAATTAAACTCAGGATTTGTGCAATGGATGTAGGCCAATGTTTTCAACCAAATGCAGTGCCACTCTGTGAATGTGAGTGTTCACAACACGCCAGTGAGGTACATCGGCCAATTTTATCCCTATGTGTAGTTTTCATGACAACAATCTGAGTCGTGAGTATACATGAGTCATCATTGCACAAAAGGAAAAACCAGGGCTCAGAGAAATTAAACATATAACCGGTTCTCAGCACACTGGTGGTGATTCTCAGAGCAGCGGCTGAGCTGTTAGAACAATGGGACCCAAACCTCCATGCCACACTTCTATAAAACATCCACACTTAAATATTTCTGAAGGCATTGTCTTCCGTCTTCAATGGGTTAGTACACCTGAATGCATGCGTACCTCCTGCCTGTGCTGCCCCATTAAGCATCCCTGAGTAGTAACTGTTACTGATTCTTCCTAGCTTCCCAAAGCCCTGCTTAACATTTAACCTCTAATAGATGCTCAAGATAATTTCTTAAAGTTACTTGAGAAATTTCAGCTTCTCACAGGAACTATTACCTTCCATTAAGGCAAGCCATCTACTCATAGAGAAAAGCCACATGTCTCCTTGAGCAAAGGAAAGTGTTGAAAGATGAGCATACACAGTTATGGGTCCTGAGCTGTCAAGTGGAAATGGAACTGAGATTCTGCCAGAGGCATCTCCAGCCTGTCAGTCAGCACACACATATTGATTATCTTCTGGATGCTAAACTAATCCCACGATATCAGCGGCTGCCAAGCTGTGAAGTCAGGGTGACTTCTGTCATTCTGAAGGAACTGTGAGGATGGTGATCTAACCCTAAAGAATACTGGCAAACCTCTATTTCAAGTTGTCCATAAAAGTTGATAACTCTCTTCCTGATAAGTGCCCTCAAAAATGTATATTATATTCCTACCAAGTAAAAGAAGTGTGTGGATACTAATTGTCTCTAAAACAAATAATTCTAAGTATCCGAAATAAGGGACCATAAAAGACTGATAATTTCATTTTGCCTTATTTTTTCATGTTGATATAAATAAATTCATTCGAAGACATAGGAAAAGGAGGAAAAAAGTACCTATGGTAAGAATAAAAAGAACAGTGAATGAGGGCAACTTTCTACATGCAAAAGAATGAGCCCTAACTTGCACTATATACAAAATTAACTGAAAATCAGTGGCCTGAGTATAGAAGCTAAGACTGTGTAACTTCAAGTACAGCGTGGAGAAACATGACCTCCTGTTGGGGGAATGTATTCATCAATAGGAAAAACCAAAGTTTAGGTAACAAAATGGTAATGAGGCAAATCTAAGTTCACAAACATGTCGAAGTAAATTGAAAGCATGTGGAAGAAAGCATGTGCAAATCACATATGTCACCCAGGTTTAATTTCCAACTATATTACTCTAAAATATACAAGGAAAAGAATGCCGACTTATCAACAAAACAGAATCAATACAATGTTTAAAATGTGCAAAGCCCTTGAGTAGACAAGATAAACAAATAACCATGAAGCCCACAGGAAAACATCGTCAACACCATCAGTCATTTGGGAAATGTTAATGAAAACCATAACCTTACACATACCAAAATGGTTTTAATGAGATAAGTTGTTTATGAAACAAAAAATAACAAATGGCTAGTACGTGGAGAGGTGTGAGCCCTGTATCAGTGGAAGTATGAAATGTGAGCCTGCTTCAGTAAACAGTTAAATAGGTCCTTAGAAAGCTTCACACAGGACTACTGTATGAATGAACCAGCAATCCTCTCCTGCTTATGCACCCTAAGCAACTGAACACAAGGACAAGGGTACAAACAGAAAGCTGTAACCTGATGTTCAAAGCAGTATTCCTCACAATAACCAAAGATCAGAAGCACCAAGTACTGTTGTGAATGCCTGCATTGGAATATTATTCAGCTGCATAAAAGAATGAGGTCCTAACATGTAGTACCAAATGGAAGAACCTCAGAAACATGATGCTAAGTGAAACATATCAGACACAATAGAAAAATATTGTATGATTCTATTCATCTGAATTATCCATTATCGTAGAGCTCTCAGGAAATACATTAGAGATTAGCAGGGTCTGAGAGAAGCAGGACAGATGGACAGTTAAGGCTTAACACTCACGGAGCTCTGACAACAAAAAGAGGTGATGAAAACTAGAAACAGTGGTAGCAGTTCCCAGGCACCGTGAATGTAACTAGTGGCATCAAATATATGCCTAAAAGTGGTTAAAACTACACTGTTTATGCTGCATGTGCATTTACAACAGTGAACATCATTGATAAGGGAAAAAACAAAATCAGGGAGTGGCATGTTGCCCTTCCCAATTCAAGCAGTGCTCTCGGCTAACTTTCATAAGCACTGGTAGTATATTGCCATGGTGATGTACATGCCAAGAGACCCAAGAGATCCTGGTGGTCCTCTCTGTGGCCTCTTTCATCACTTCCTGCCTCCCCCGTGTGAACACAGGACCCTGGCATTCAGCCAAGAATCTGTTCTTGTTTCTGAATTTCCTCTGTGATAAAAGGACCACAAAACGAAGTTCAGTTGAAACTATTTCATGAAATGACAGAACCAAGTTATCATCAGTAGAATCTGATTCATTCAGGAACCTACAGGGTAGGTTCCACTCCAAGGTTTGCAATAAAAATGGTTTACAGCAAAAAATGTTCTTTTCCTCCTGGGGATCAACTGCTGTTTGTTTTCAATACCTTACATAAGCTTCCCCCAAGCAAGAAGGTGTAGTAAGTAAGAGCATATATTTAGACCCTTCAGTGTCTCCTCAAAATGACATAACATTGACTTTTGCTTGTACAAAGACAGTGAGTGATTAAAAAATGTCCTTGTAGTCCATGATGGGACCCTTAAACTTGCATTTTACCTAACACAGCCACATGACAATGAACAAGAAGATAAAACCATCACAACCACAGCCAGATAGGACTCTTGGTAAATATTTTGTGGAACACATCAGTGAAGCAACATCTTTAATGCTTTTGCTCCCAGTGTGTGAGAAGCACTCTTAGAAAAGGCTTATTATGGGAGCTACGGAGATAGCTCAATGGCTAAGATGCTGATCGGTCCCTTGGACCCGTGTAAAAGCCAGATGCAATAGCTCACATGTGTGTAAGCTTAGGGCATGCCTAAAGGGGGGGTGAAGACAAGACACACAATGGTGAACAAGAGACCCTGCCTCAAACAAGGTGAAGACAGTCACTGGACGTTGTCCTGTGACCTCCACACATATGCTGTGATGGTAGTACAGTTATACATGCATGCACACACACACACATACATGCAAGAAAGCACATGCACAAAGAAATGTTCTGCCGGGCAGTGGTGGCGCACGCCTTTAAACCCAGCACTCGGGAGGCAGAGCCAGGCGGATCTCTGTGAGTTCGAGGCCAGTCTGGTCTACAGAATAAGTTCCAGGAAAGGCGCAAAGCTACACAGAGAAACTCTGTCTCAAAAAAAAAACAAAAAACAAAAAAAAAGAAATGTTCTATTTGTAGAGCTTACTTGTAACAAGGGTATTTATACATAGAGCTTGAGTTCATATTTTATTTATTTTTTCATTTTATTGAACACAGCTTTTTTTCTTATATAATATATCCTGATTATGGTTTCCCCTCCCTCTACTCCTCCAAGTTCCTCCTCACTTCTCTTCCCATTGGGGTCCACCCCCTCTCTGTTTCTCATTAGAACTCCAATCCATATTTTAAAGGCCACAAAAAGAACCAATTCTTGATAAAATTCAGTTAGTTATCAACAAATAGTTTTTCAAGTCTGTCATGTGTGGGATGCTCTAAAGAAAAGAAAAGGCTTTGGTGACATCATCTTTTCCTTAATACCTGCTGTTCACAACATTGCCTCCTCACTTCACACTCTCTGGGCCCCAATACTCACTTACTCATCACAGGTATCTATTCTCTCCGCCCTTGAAGCTAGACTCCAGAAAAGTCTCTACCATCCACTGGTTCTCTAGCTCTAAGGCCTAAAATAAAGCTTGATTTATAGTTTAAATGCTTATAACTTATTGACCGAAGCAGAATGACCAATATATATTTGCTGATGGATCAAGTTGAACAGCCCTTATTGAATAGGCCTTATTCAAGTAAAAAAAAATACAAATTTTCTAAGTTTTCCAAATAACCATTAGAAGTAATGTTCTCCCTCTTTAGAAAGGAAACATTGGAAGGGAGTAGGGTCATGTGCAGAGCTCAACAAAGATGTATTCTTACACCCATTTTTGGCACACATGCTATTTTTGCTTTCCTTTCACCATTTTCCGTATCGACTCTACAAAGACGTAAGACAGGCTTAGTCTACAGCACCTTGAAAGGGACGGCTGTAGCATCATGCACTCACTGCATAGCAGGTTTGTTTGCCTTTGTAATCATGCTTAAAGGGAACAACTTCTCACTGACTCATTCCCCAAGGCTGGCATGGGCTTAAATGTATTATTGCTTTGGCCTTCACTCTCACAGAAATAGTATTTGAAACTTGCAATAATGAAAGCTAGCTGATTTTCTTTTTCTAATTTAATTTCTTAAAAATGAAATTCTCACCAGAAAGAAGTAAACTAAGCCACAGGCGAGACTAGCCCTTGCAGATCATTGTGGGTAAGGAGGGGGTGGAAGTGCTCTCTGAACACAAACAAGGTCTTCAGAGGAGCCAGCCTGCAACTGCAGAACCTTTTCAGTAATCAATGCTTCTGAGACCCGAAGCCAATTCGTAATTGCTACTAATGCTTCTAAGTCAGACATACACTTGAATTTTGGTTGTTTCTAACTACAACAAGGAGTAATTTTCCTAAGCAAATTAGTTAACCTTCCTAAGTCTTAAGGTCCTCATCTCTTCAAAAGCTTGTGTGAGGGGATTGGAGAATTGGAGATTTAGCTCAGTGGCAAGCACTTGCCTAGTAGTGCAGGGCCCTGGGTTCAGTCCTCAGCTCCTAAAAAGAATGAAAAGGGGTGGAGGAGGAGGAGGGAGAGAAGGAGGAGGAGAACAGGAAGAAGAAGAGGAAGAAGAAGAAGAAGAAGAAGAAGAAGAAGAAGAAGAAGAAGAAGAAGCAGCTTGTTTAAGGAAATAAGAATAAGCAAACACACTTACAGATGTTAGCAACTGGGGAAATGGTGGTGGAGGTGGTGGCCAGAAGGTGACAGTAGGCATGGAATTCCAGTGTCATCACACAGTTAAGGGCTGGTTCAGAAAACCATGGCCTAGGGAGTGGGGAGCATGCCAAGGAGGGATAGAACAGTGGTGAGTGACTCAAGGCAATTACCATGTGTCCACTGCATGTATGTGAGAAAAGCAGTATCACACCCATTTCAAGAGTGAGAAAATGAGGCTCAAGAAGTTTGACATCATTTGTCAAAAGTCACTTAGCTGGCCGGGAGGAGAGTCAGCATTCCAATCCCCTTGAGGCTTTGTGATTCCAAATCCAGGGTCAATTTAACATCAAAGCCCAATTGATAAGTCTAGCTGATCTTTCAACATAGTTCTAAATCCAATCATTAGAGTGGCCCATTCAGGCGGGCTTCACAAGGCAAAAAGATTGAAGTGCTATAAATTCTTTTTAATGGCCAATCAATCATGGCAGCCTTCTGTGGCCATATTATCACCATCTTTCATGTTGGGCTCATACACTCGGGCTTCCCCTCAGCCTTCCCCAGCAGCTAGAAGTCAACTCTCAGATGATAACATTCAGTTCCATTGACATTATCAGGTAGCTGGTGACATTCAATTAGTGAAAGGCTGGGTTCTTCTATTAAAAACACTCCAGGAAAGATCGCCAGATCTCTGCAAAGTGACCACAAACCTGAATGGCATTTATACTTGTGCTAAACTAAACAGAGCTTTAGGCTTTGACAACAGCAGCGTTGTATTTCAGCTTCTAGTGTCCAAGGTAGGGGTCTCTTGATGCCATTGTTCGTGTTCTGCCGTGTTTATAACTTCCAATGGGTTCACTTGAGATGTGCCAGGCTCTCAGAGCATGAGTGACTGTTGCTTCAAAGAATACATATATGTCAAAGTATACAAATGTAACGGAATCATAGTAAGGAAAAACTGTAGGCTCCCCAGGCGATTGGAACCAGGGGTGGAGATCTCATGAAGTATGAAAGTGGTTCTAAGACTGGAGCTCTAAGGTTCTGATGACCAAAGACTTGCCTGTGTATGAGTGTGTGTGTGTGTGTGTGTGTGTGTGTGTGTGTGTGTGTGCTATAGGTATGGTATTTGCACACATATGAGTGGTACTATGTGCACCTGTAAGTATACAGCAGAGGCCAGAGAGGACATCTGGTCCCCTGCTTTATCATTCCATGCCTCTTCTTTGAGATAGGATCTCACTGAACCTGAGACTAGGCTGCTGGCCAGGAAGTCCCAACAAACCTCCTATCTCTGTCTCCCCACAGTTCTGGGATCACAGCATGTACAGCCACACATAGCTTATGACGTGGGTGCTGGGATCCCTTCCTGTATACACAGCAAGTGTTCTTATCCACTGAGCCATCTCTAGCTCCAGAGTTTTCCTTTTTAGATGAATTGATTTGATTATAATGTCTATATTGTGTTTGAGAAAAAAAAACAAAATACATATTAATTCCTTATAAGAAATAAATTCGCCGGGCGTTGGTGGCGCACGCCTTTAATCCCAGTACTCGGGAGGCAGAGGCAGGCGGATCTCTGTGAGTTCGAGGCCAGCCTGGGCTACCAAGTGAGCTCCAGGAAAGGCGCAAAGCTACACGGAGAAACCTTGTCTCGAAAAACCAAAAAAAGAAAAAGAAAGAAAGAAAGAAATTCTTTCTGGAATTTTTGGGTCTACACCAAAGTTGTCCTATGAAATACTATGAGAATTACATGTGTAGTTTTAAATATTCTAAATTTTCTAATGTTTTGTAAATGACATTAATTTAATAACATTTCATTTAAGCAAGTATGTCCAAAATATTTTCCTTCAAGCATATAATCAATACACATACTTATTCACAAATTGTTTTCATTTTTATATACTAAGCCTTCAAAGTATGATATGCATTTTACATTCAAAATGCTTGTCATTTGACATGATAAATTTTCATGGGAAATAATGTTTCTATATTTATACTTCATAAGATAAAAACCTAGAAAAGGAAGTTCTGATGTTCCAGTTGCTCTAATGGACTTGAACCTCTCCAATTGTTGAGTATTCATCATTAAGTCTATATTAAGTAAACATTAAGTAAAACCCAGTTTCTCAGTCACTGGACACCCCTTAAGCTCTCTATAGCCACATGCCGACAAGCACAGGTCTGCCTGCAATGTCTTATGTAGATGTCCATATGGAGGGTGCCAACTACCATAAAACAGTCTCTGCAGAAAAACTCCAGTCTTCCCAGCACTCCTCCTTGACAAAGCTGCCAACACTCAGCTCAGGGTAAAGCCCAGGGTACCCACAGACTGGGCTCTGAGTGTCCCCAGGCTACTCCCTGCCTACATTAATTCCCACGGCTGTGAATTTGATTTGGAGACCTAACAAGATAATATTCATAAGCAAGAGTCCAAATTTCACGAAACGTTTTTCTTGATTAGGAACAATACATGTGCTTTAAAACTTGTGTGGTCTGAATTTGAGAATGTCCTCTTTAGGATTAAAGAGATCACTTGAAGAAGGAAGGCCAAAGTCATGTAAGAGGTATTCAGAATTCCAAGACTATGGTTTTCCCTTCTCATCAATGTTCTGCATTCTCAGGTTTCACTCACAACATATGGAAAATGTTTTTATTGCATCTGTAGTGAAGTACTTGACTTTTTCTTTTGTCATCCATTACCCTCTAAGCATACAGTATGATACCGTTTACATGGCATTTACATTGTATTAGCTATTTAAGAAACTGAAAGACAATTTAAAGTATGCAGCAGAATTGTATAGGTTACAAACACTGTACCATTTATACAAGGGACCTGAACATTCTTAGATGTTAGTATCCACAGGGGTCCTAGATCCAATGCCCTACAGATCCAGAGGGACTACATACTATCTAAAATTAAAAACAGGAATGTAAAAAGCATCCTAATTTATTCTTATCCAACCACTATAACCTTAATGTCAGGGCCTAAAGAATATTTCAAAGATATTTTTTAAAAATACAAATTAAATTAAATTGAAAATGTGAAGTTTCCTGTGTGAAGAGATTCAGAAATTTGCCAGTGGGATTTTGAAATGCCTTTATGATACTTTCTTCTACTTTCTCTCACCTCTCTGGTCCTGCAATAGATACAGATTAGCTGAAGTCACTGATGTCAAAAGGTATGTAATAGGGAACTAAATAAATTAAAAATGGGAGGGGGAAGAGGAGGAGGCTTCATCAGAGGTCCCAAAACTGTCCCCATTTTTCTTATTAATGAAAAATGCTGGATTTGCCTACCAATCAGACTTGTGAGATACTGTCTGGGCTCAATGAAACTGACTCATCTGTGACTGGTGGAGAATTTCATTGAGTAGGACCTCCAGAGAAGAGCCATCTTATCTCGGGTAGATTTCCCAGCAGTCAGAGGTGTTTAGCTACACCATGGGGTATGCAGAATAAATAAAGGTTAAATGATTATCAAAATGTGACCAACATCTGAGCAAACAGCATGCACCTTCACAGGAGGGATATCAGTATTAAGGCAAAACACACTTGACTTTGGAAATGAATCTGTCAGAGACAGCTGCTCTGCACTCCTCGCTGGGGACCTCTTCCTGAGAATCAGTCCAGAATAGTCCCTCAGCACCTGGCCCAGCCTCCTGTGCCTCCATGGGGCTGGGTATAACCACTCAAAAGCCTTTCTTGCCCACCATCACTCACTTTTACATCTAGAAATATCAAACAGCAGGGTATTTGAGTGCCTACATCCCCTTTAAAGGGGATTAGACTTGAAAACGATAGTGTTTGTGTAATGTTAGGATGCCGACTCTGGAGGGGAGAATGTTTTATCTGTTGGTCTCCCATGTTAAGCGTGGTGGCAGACAATTAGGGCAGACAATAAATATTGAGAGCATGAGAGTTGTCTTAACCAGAGTTAATGGAGTGGACTCAATGTATGCCAAGTAGTTTAAACAGCCTGAATTATCTCATTTAATCCATGTAAGACCCCATGGAGTCAGCCCTTTTATTAACCCTAGCTTTCAAATAAGGAAACAATGATATTGAGAAAGCAACTTGCCCAAGGTCATACAACTAAGAAGTGGGGGAGCTGAGCAAAGACCAGTTGGTGCTAGACACTCTCTTAACAGAAGTGCTACAGTGCCACCCTCTGGTCCTCAAGGAAAACATCACTTGTCAGTGAAATCCAGTACCTTGGATGGAAGGTTTGTGTGTCCTCAAACTCCAAAAATCTATTTGTTGAAAAGCAATCCCCAGTGGGAGAATGTCTGGGTATGGGGCCTAGGGAGGTGATTAGGTCATAAGTTTATGGCCCTCAAGAGTGATAATAAGAGTCATAATAAGAACATCCAATAGGTCCTCCTCCAAGAAGGCATAGTGAGAAAACAGTCCTTGGCTCAGTAAGTGGACTCCAACTGGCTACTGAATGTACAGGTACCTTGAACCTGAACTTCCCAGACTATGGGACTCTGAAAAATAAATTTTTGTGGTTTAATCCACCTAGTCTATGGGGCTTCATTATAACATCCAAAACAGAAAACAGTGTCAATCATATTATATAAGTTTAATCAAAATTTAAACCTGTGGGATGAAGGAGCTCTTTAGAGGGGATGAATATTGGCTTCATTTAAATGTGCACATTTGAAAGTTATACACCAGGCAGATAATGAACCTTGAGACTGAGCACTATACAACCAACAAAACCTAGTGGGTAGATAATGCAGAGGTAGGAGAAAAAAAA
>CABHPQ010158551.1:0-10769 GCA_902168405.1 Peromyscus aztecus | reverse complement strand
TACCCCAGTGACCTTGTTCCCAGAGAAGAGCTGACATCTCAGGAGGGTCACTCACATCATCACTCAGGAGCAGGTATGTGAAGGATTTCTAAGTGCAGCTTGACTAAAAATCCTACTTACTTATGACATGGAAGGTGAACTCCTGGCACCAGGGCAGAGGAGCTTGAATTCTGCTTTATTTCACTCAGCGGTTGTTCACAGTAGGGCCCTTCTCTGTCTTCTGCACCATAGAGGACCTCAACCCACCATCAAGGCAGCAACAAACTTTTCTATCACCTGCGCATTCCTGGGTCTGTTGCTCTTCTGATGAGAACTTAAGCTTGGAGAAGGAGGGCAGGCTGTGTGACCAGATTCCTCAGCCAATGCTGTAACCTGTTTGGGGTGGGTTTTTGTAGTTGTAGCTGTTTGTTGTTTTTATTGTTTTTGTTTTGTTTGAGACTGGATCACTCTGTGTGCCTCTGGCTGGTCTAAAACATGAAAATCAGTCTGGCCTCCAACTCAAGGAAATGCATCGAACTCTGACTCCTAGGGCTGAGATTAAGGGTGTGTACCACCACACCCAGCTCTGCTGTAACTGTTTTAGTTACCCCATGGAGATAAACTTCTATGATCAGAACACCCACTGGTATCACCTGGTGTACACTGAATCTGTGAGTAACCATGAGCTTTACCTGGACCACCTGTGGAATAGGGAGGTCTTTGGGTTGGGTTTGGAAGAGGAAGCTACTAAGTGGCATTTTCTCTGGCTCAGATCAACTATTTTATCTGCACTGAGGAAACTATCTCTATGGCAGGGAATAAACTCCTTCAATGATGACTTTACTGAGGTTGGGGTTTTCAAACCTTTCAGAGAGTATGCCATTGCTCAGTACTGAGCTGAGGCTCATGCAGAGCTATATACTATTTTTCTGTAATAAATCAGCACATAAATTTTTCTCTCAAACTTTCCATATGGTGGTCAAATAATACCAGGATTTTCTTCTTTTTTTTTCAGATGTCAAAATTCTTTTTTTGTCATTTAATGGTTTTTGAGAACTTCGTTCATGAACACTACATCCACCTCTCTCCAGGTTCCCTCTCTCTTCATTCCAACTCTTCCATCCCTAAATTAATGATCTATTCATTAATTATTATCACATGTATATACATATGTAATGGCAGGAGCTTTATCCATTTTCAAAAGTCATTGATATTTCTGGTATATGTCAAGGATAGGCTGGTTTTTATGTCTGAGTCCTTTGATGGAAATTCAGATTAATTACATGAAACAAGAACCATATAGAGCCTAGCATAGGAAATCTATTCATGAATATCCTTCATTTTGTATTAACTCCTTTGTTTATTGGGTAAGGTACAACCACATTTGTTAAAGTTGACCAAATGGAAGGTAATATCATTTTAGAATTCAGTGAACACAATATAGCAGACCAAACTGCACAACTAAGTAGTAAATTCTTCCTTATACTGTTGTGCTAGGAGTGAGCATGCGCTTGGGTCCTGTGTCAAGTGGGTTTCCTACGGTTGGTGTCAATTAGAAGCTGCAAGGATGCTGCTCACAGAATCTGGCCGCTTCCACTTTGTATGCTGCATTTTCCAGTTGTCCCTAAGGGGCACTATCTCTCACCATTGAGTCACTCAATGATCCCTTGATTGCCATCCACTCTTTCTCCCTCACTTCTGAACTTGAACTCTCAGTTCCAGCCACAGGCCTACTAGTAGTTCTCAAGATGCACCGCGGTTCTTCATCTTCATCTCCACTCTCAAGCTCCTCTTTACTCCACCCCTTTTTCATTTGCCCAGTGCAATCCTCACATCATTCATCACCTGGCTTAGATATCACTTCCTTTTGAAAATCTTCCATGACAAATGAGACAGGACCATGGCTTTAATTCTGTGCTTCCCAGTGATCACACCAATACCCTGGTTAGGATGGTAGTGTTTGTGAGACAAGCCAAGTGGCACATCAGAGAATCAGAGCCTCTGTCTGAATGTTTTGAATTTAGTGACAGGTCATTCCTGAAGAACAGCAACCATTTAGAAGTGAAGATGGTATATAAAAAAAAAAAAAGAAGAAGAAGTACTCACAAAGGACTTTTGTTTCTGTGGTTCTGTAACATAACTTGAAACCAAGTACAGTGATGTCTTCAGCATTTTCTCCACCTCAGGATTGCTTTGTCTGTCTGAGATCTTTTGTACTTTCAAACTGAACTTTAAGATTTTTTTTTTCTGTTTCTGTGAATGACGGCATTAGAATTTTGTAGGATTTGCATTGAATCTGTGGATTGACTTTGTTAAGACAGCCATTTTCACATCATGAATTCTTGCAGTCTTTAGCATAAGAAGTGTTTTTTTAATCTTCTATTGTCTTCCTTTTTTTTTTTTTTTTGGAGGTTTTAAAGTTTTCATTATAGAGTGCTTTTCCTTCCTTGGTTAATCTTATTCCCGGGTACGTAGTTGAGGAGAAAGGGCTGGCTAATGTAAATGAGACTCATTCCCTGGTTTTTTCGTCAGCATATTTGCCATTAGTATACATGAAGGCTACCAAGATTTATGTCAATTTTTAATTCTGTCACTTTGCTGAAAGTGATTTCTAGAGTTTTCTGGTGAAGTCTTTAGTGTCTGTTATGTATAGAAATATATTATCTTTGACGTCTCCCTTTCCTATTTAAATATTTTTGTTTGTTTCTTGGATCTATTGTCCTAGCTAAGACTTCTACACTGAATTGGTAAGGTGGAGAAAGAGGAAATTCTTGTCTTGTTGCCACGCTCAGTGCATCGGATTTGAGGTTTTCCCATTTGGTATAATGTTGGCTATAGGTTCGCCACGTACAGCCTTTATTATGTTGAGGTGTGTTCATTCCATTCCCAATTTCTTCAGGACTCTATCGTGAATAGATGTTTGATTTTGTCAAATCCAAGGGTTCCTAGGAGAATTGTCCCCAGGCTGAGCTGTAAGTCCTCCCTCCAGGATCCTCTGCATATCCTTATCTCCTAAAGTCTACCTGATTCTCCTGTGGGCATGAACATGAACTTAGAATCCAAGTGTGCCTGAACACCTGATATCTTCCTATTTTCTTATAAAAGTATCATCATTTACCATAAGACTCATATGTTCTATAAGACTCATATGTTCAAATTTGGGATGCCCAGGACACAGAAAATGCTCTGTTTTACTAGAATCAAGAGGAGGAGATGAGAGACTTTATCTGCAGATGATGTACTGAAACCTGTTTCTATAATATGACTATTAAGATCCACAGATGTTGGCCCTCTGTGGTGGGTTGAAAGAAAATGGTTCCCAAAGGGTGTGGCACTCTTAGGAAGTGTGGTCTTGTTGGAGGAAGTGTGGTCTTGCTGGAGGAAGTGTGTCACTCTGGGGGCAGGCTTTGAGATCTTTTTCTCAAGCTTCATTAAGTGTGACAGTCAGTTGATTTCCTGTTGCCTGCAAGATGTAGCACTCTCAGCTCCAGCACCACATCTGCCTGCATGCTGCCATGCTCCCTGTCATGATGATAATGGGCTGAACCTCTGAAACTATAACAACCACCCCCCTCAATTAAATGTTTTCTTTATAAGTGTTGCCATGGTTGTGGTGCCTCCTCACGACAATAGAAACCCTAACTAAGACACAATCCATCCTACCTTTCCCTCACATAAGATGCTATAGGTAGAATTTCTCATTTCTGGGGAGTTTGGGTCAGGGTTCTCTAGCAGAGCAGAACTGCTAGCATGAATCTTTATCTGTTAAATGGAGAGTTAGTAGAGTGGCTGACCACTGTGATCTGGCTAGTCTAACAGTAGATGTCTCCTAAAGGAAAAGTCAAGAGTCCAGTAGTTACCAGGCAGTGGTGGCACACACCTTTAATCCCAGCACTTGGGAGGCAGAGCCAGACAGTTCTCTGTGAGTTCAAGGCCAGCCTGGTCTACATAGCAAGATCCAGGACAGGCACCAAAACAACACAGAGAAACCCTGTCTCAAAAAAACAAAAAAAAAAAAAAATCCAGTAGTTATTCTGGCCTTGGGGCTGAATGTCACAACTGGTCTTCAGTATACATTGGAATCTGTAAGAAGTGAGTTCTAATACCAGCAAAGGCATGCCTCAGCAGTAGGATAGAAGAACTTGCCAGAGTGAATGATGGCAAGCAGGTAAAGAACAAAAGCTTCCTTCTTCCATGTCCTTTTACGCCGGCTGCCACCAGAAGATGTAGACCAG
This sequence comes from Peromyscus aztecus, assembly GCA_902168405.1. NCBI lineage: Eukaryota > Metazoa > Chordata > Mammalia > Rodentia > Cricetidae > Peromyscus > Peromyscus aztecus. Next base: position 6,555 of record CABHPQ010158551.1, on the reverse strand, counting down.
ATTGAAGGTGTATCTTCCCATCTCGAATTATCTAATCAAGAAAAATACACAGGTGTTCTCAGCTGCTTGGGTTTCAATTTATTCCAGATGCAGTCAAATTGACAATCAAGATGAGCCATCACATGTGTATATGAAAAGACAAAACTACAACACTTAGTTATTTCATTAACTAGTCCTCCAGCAGCTGGACCATTAGAGAAAAAAATACCAAAAGATTTGAGGGGAGGTGTTCTCTGTATAACAGCCCTGGCTGTCCTGGAACTCATTCTGTAGACCAGGCTCACCTCAAACTCACAATGCACATGCTGCTGCCTCCCAAGTGCTGGATTAAAGGCATGTGTCACCACCACCCAACTAATACCAAAATTCTTAATTGGCTGAGTTTTTTAATGTATTTTAATCACCGAGCTTCATCATACCTTCTTCATACATGTACTCTGTACTCTGTACATACTTCATACTTGTCAATGTACTCTGTCCTCTTCTGTGCCCCTCCACCCATATGCCTCCATCTCCCCTTCCCTCCAGTTGGTTCATTTTCATGCTCTAGCTAGTCCTTGATTCTGTTTCCCTGTTACATATAATCTTGCTGCTTGACTGCCCACCTGCCTTAATACCTCTTCAGCCTTTCATGATCCCTTTTAAAGACTGGGGATCTAAAAAACACAGATACAGACACACATGCTTTTAAGGTTAGGTTCAGCCTGTGAAAGAAAATGTGGGATATTTGTCTTGCTGAGGTCTGAATTCTCTTCTCTGAACAATGACTTCCAGTTATACTCACTTTTCTGAAAATGTCATGGTTTTATTTTTCTTCCCAGCTACACACAATCTTATTGTGTCTACATCATGTTTCCTTTGTCCATTTTTCTATATACAGATATCTGCACTGACTTGATTTCATGGATGTGCTTGCATCTCTGTGGTCTGTTGAGTAAGAGTTCTTCAGATTGAATTGAATGGGATTCCTGGGCCAATGCTCAACTTTCTTAAGAAAATTCATACTTATTTAGTAGGAGCTGCACCAACTTCTAACAGAGAATGGTTCCTCTTCTCTACATTCTCATCAGCATTTGTTGTTGTTGTTAATGTGTTTCATGATGGTAGCTATTCTGACTTTGTTCAGATGGAATATCAAAGCACCTTTAATTTGCTCTTCTCTGATAGCTCAGGCTATTGAAAACGTTTTCAAGTATTTATTGACCATTTTATTTAGTCTCTTGATGACTGTCTCTACAGCTCATTAGCGCACTAATTGACTGAATTATTTGAGTGTTTACCCTTTTGGGATTTCTTTTTTACATTGTCAAAACATCCACCCCTTCCTCCAGTTCTTACATCCTTTTTCTCATCTCTCCTGCATCACACTGAGCCTTGGAGGTGGTGATATAGACTTCCCACTTATGGCTGAGCATTCAGCATCACTTATTCTCAACTCCTTGACCATTGTGAGTTACTCTATAATACTCCTACTCACTATAACAAGAAGCTTCCATGGCCAGTGTGGACAACAGTACTAATTCACGGATGCAAATACAAACATTTAGATGGAAAATTGATGGGCATATCATGCCCATTTCACAAAACAACGCTGGAAGCTTCCCCCACCAGAGCCTATGACCACCACAACCACATGATTTTGATTGCCAAAGCAAAAGTTTTTGAGTACCAAAGAGTGAAAGAAGTCTCTTAGATATCAAAGTCATAGGAAATCCAAGGGTTCCTTCATCCTTAAGACCACTTCTTCTTAACATGAGCTGTAGTCTCCAGTTGAATTTGAATAATTACCATTCATGTCAATTATTAAAGTAAAACTGAAAACCTGAAAGTCAATTTACATGTCATAATATGTCCTTATTTGAAGAGACTGACAGAGCTTTGTACTTGGGTAACTTCTTTTGCAGACAAAGGTCTTGGTATCATAGCCCAGGCTGACCTCAAACATGAGATTCATAGCAGGACCTCCTTAGTGCAAGTGTTAATAGGTTTGAATTTCATCTTGAAGAACTCAAAGTGCTCTAAAGAGGAAAATGGTCAAGGGTAAAGGAGTCTGAGTTGAGCCAAAATTTACATCCAAGCCAGAAGTAAATGCAGTTGAGTCTTGAGCATTTAATTAAAGGGGGAAGGGCCCATTTGTAATGTGGGGGCCATTACAGGGGCTCTGCTTTCCCATTGGCTAGCTCTGTCTAAACTAATTCCTTGGACTTCCTGGTTCTTTCTTCCTTTTAGCACCATCAACTGCTCCCAGCTATGGGTCAGACCTCCTCTTCTACACCCCCTCAGAAGGAGGATCCTGTTTTGACCTCCAGCCTTGACTCAAATCTACAAAATTTCAAGATGGAAACCAAAGTCCTGTCTCAGGAATTAACCACCTTGATTGGATCATACCTAGAGGATGGAAACCTTCGGGGAACAGTTTCTGCAATCAGCGATGCTCTGAGTGACATCGAGAAAGTCCCACTGAACATTGCAGTGATGGGGGAAACTGGGGCTGGAAAATCCAGTCTTATCAATGCCCTAAGGGGAGTGGGACCTGATGAAGAGGGTGCAGCTGCTTCCACTGGAGTGATATGTACAACCACTGAGAGGACATCATACCCATACTCAAAGTTTCCCAATGTGACCCTATGGGACCTGCCTGGCATTGGGTCCACTGCCTTCCAACCACATGATTATCTGAAGAAAATCAAGTTTGAGGAGTATGACTTCTTCATTATTGTCTCTTCTAGACGCTTTAAACATAATGATGCAGAACTAGCCAAAGCCATTGTGCAAGTAAATAGGAGTTTCTACTTTGTACGAACCCACACAGATCATGATCTAATGGTTCAAAAACAGTGTAGTCCTCGGAGATTTAATAGAGAGAACATCTTAAAGGAGATTCGAAATTCCATTTCAAGTATACTTAAGGAAGTTACCCAGCAGGAGCCTCCAGTCTTCTTAGTCTCTAACTTTGATGTGTCTGACTTTGACTTCCCAAAGCTGGAGACTACCCTTCTAAGGGAGCTCCCAGTCCACAAACGCCACATCTTCAAGCTCACTTTGCCAATTGTGACTCATTCCACCATAGACCAGAAGAGGGATGCACTGAAACAGAAGGTCTGGAAGGAATCAGTAATGCCAAGAGCATGGGCCACCATACCATTTATGGGCTTGACCAAAAATGACCTAGAGAAGTTGGAAGAGACTTTGAACCTCTGCAGATCTTCCTTTGGCCTGGATGAGGCATCCCTGGAGAACATTGCTGAGGATTTGCACGTGCCACTGGAGGAACTCAAGGCGAACCTTAAGTCTCCACATCTGTTCTCAGAAGAGCAGGGTAAATCATTAACAGATAAACTATTAGAGTACATTAGTCGTCCTTACTTTTCAAAGACTTTCCACTTGCAAAATTACTTCATTGACACTGTGGCAAATGATGTTAAATGTCTCCTTAGCAAAGAAGAGCTTTTTATGGAGAAGGTAAGTTCAATTCAATTCTAACACCTCTCACATTGGGAGGAGTCAATGGGGACAAATACGGTTTTCACAGTTATTCCAGGAAGTACCTTGCTATCTCACTTTGTTGAAATGACTCTGATGAATTTTGTCAAATCCATTTTCTGCACCTGTTGAGATCTTATGGTCTCTCTGATTGAGACTGTTACATGATGCACTCTTAAGGCTTTACATTATAAATTGTCTCATTGCTGAAGTGTTTATTTCCTTTGTTTTTAAGGAGTATTTCCATTAGGTGAAATCCTCCTTGTCAGTCTGCTTTTGTTTCCTTTGCTTTGGGGACTCTATGGAAAAATCTGATGAATTTTTTCATGCTCATTTCCCTTTAGGAGCTTCAAATTTTCACCTTCTATTAAGCTCTTTGGTCTGTTTACAGCTGGTTTTTGTGTAGGGCGAAAGATAAGGGTCAAGTTTTAGTCTTGCCTGGTATCAAGTTTGCCCAGTTCCATCTGTCAACAATATGTCTTTTGTTCAGTATTAGTTTTTGAAGGCCTACTGAGATGTTGATTGACTGTGGATACACTCAGTTGGCTGTACATGTTTGGAGACATTTCTGGGTCTTCTCTTCTGGGCAGTTGGTTGGACTATGGGCCTGTTTTCATGCCACTGCCATACTGTTTACTGTGGCTCTGTACTATGCCTTGAAATCAGGTATTATGATGCCTCCTAGCCCTGTTCTTTTTGACCCATATTGTTTGGGCTATTTGCAATCTTGTGTTTTCATGTGAATTTTATAATTCCACAGTCTAGTTCTATTTTAAATGACACTGATGTTATAGATGAGATTGTATTGTATCTGTAGATCACTATGTGAAGTACAGACACTTAGACAACATTAATGTTTATAAGCTGTAGACATGGGAATCTTAGCATCTTTTGTAGCTTCCTTTGAGATTTCTTTCATCAGTGTTTTATGAGCATCGTTCAATGCTTTCCATTTCCTTGGTAAATTATTAAAATTTCATTGCTTCCTTCCTTTACTTTACTTTCCTTCCTTCTATCTTTTCTTACTTTTGTTTCTTCCTTCCTTCTCTCCTTTTCTCCTTGGCTTGCTATCTGCTGTATGTGTGTGTAATTGTGTCTATTAAAAATGGACTTTCAAGGTCTTTCACAATGTCACACTTCTGACTTTCTAAAGCAAATCTTATGTTTTCGTTCTAATTTCATTCATCAGTACTCTCTTGGATCTCGTTGAGTTTTTGTTATTATTATATTTTAGGTTCACATACAACATGGTGGATTATAGTGCGGCATTTCCACACAAGTGTGCCATTATACATTCTCATTCATTCTTCTGTGTTCTTGGTCATTCTTCTGTGTCTGATCTTTACCCTGTCTCTCCTGCCTTAAGACTCTCTCTCTCTTCCTGTGTTTCCTCTCTGTTCCTGCCCTCTTCTTTTCTCTCCAGGCCTGGTTTCTTTCTAATAAAGCTCTTTCTAACTCTGGGGGAAAAAAAAAGAATTGACTCTCTCTCATGGGAATACATTTCTTCAGGGTTCTTAACTTTAAAAAAAAATGACACATTCTTTTAGTGTCTTCCTTAATGTCTCTTTCTTTCTTCCTTCCTTCCTATCTCTCTCTCCTTCTTTCATTCCTCTCTCCTTGTCTCTTTCTCCTTCCTTCCTTCCTTCCTTTCTTCTTTCTTCCTTTCATTCTTTTTTTCTTACTCTCTCTCTTTCTGTATCCAGTTGGGATTTTTTATTTTTGTTGGTCATTTGGTTGAGGTTTACAGACTGAACACTAGAAAGCAGGGACACATGGGGATTTGCTTACCACTGAGTCTGCTTACCACTGAGATCATCCCCTACCTCCCCTGTTGAAAAATGAGGGATAACATAGATGCATATCTCCTTTCAAATGATTTTTTTATTTATCTATTTTTTAAGTTTTCAAACAAGCACATACTGCATGTTAAGAATACACCCATTAGTCCCTTTGTCCCTAGGAAACGGTTTCACTTCCAATTTCATATCATATATATGTATATAATTTACGTATCTACATAAAATCTAAACCCCATGAATTAGAAATCATATTTGTCTTTCTGAGACTGGCCTAACTGACTTAATAGGATTATCTCCAGTTTCATCCACTTTCCTTCAAATGACATAATTTGTCTTCTTTAAGTAAAACAAAGTCCATTACACACAGTAATGTGTCCAACCCTCTGTGGGACATGGAATGAATCTTATCCACTCCCCACTGCATGTCCCTTCTCCCTTTATTCACAGACTTCACAAGAGAAATGAGAATGGCTGTGCTAAGAGACCAGAGGTCATGAGGGCTAAGAAGCAATGCTTGAAAGTATTCATATGAGGTGGAGAGCCTTTCCATGAGAGATGTTGTTTGAGGTTTTTGATATATTGATCTATGCCCTTAGGGTTTTTACAATGTAATGGGTATTAATTTTGAAAGGAGTAAACAGAATTTAAAATAATTTTAAATAAGAAATAAACACCAGGGTAGGAGACTATGGGGAATAAATGGACCTCGAATTGGACAGCAAAGAAAAAGGGAAGCCGTGGGAGAAGTAGAGCCTGAACAAGAGGGCACTGGACATGCAGGCCAGAAATCTAGCCAGCAGCCAGGAACAGAGAGGAAGGCGCTTCTGCCTATAAAGGAACAGAAAACGAAGTCCTGCTTTACTGTAGCACAAATCCTAGGCCCTGCTCTGCTGTACTAATAATTACAATGTCTTCTCTTTCTTTTATTCAGCCACTTCTACTGCAAACAGGTACAGGCAAGCCTTCCAGAACCCCTGCTCCAATGGCTCAGCTTTTGGTATTCAGCTTTGAAAATTTTTTTAAGAATTTCAAGAAGGAAAACAAAATCCTCTCAGAGGAAACCATCACCTTGATTGAATCCCACCTGGAGAATAAGAACCTTCCAGGAGCAGCTTCTGTGATCAGCGATGCTCTGAGAAACATCGACAGAGCCCCACTGAACATTGCGGTGACGGGAGAAACAGGGGTGGGCAAATCCAGCTTTATCAATGCCCTGAGGGGAGTGTGGGATGAAGAAGAAGGTGCAGCCCCCACTGGGGTGGTAGAGACAACC
>CABHPQ010158550.1:0-30387 GCA_902168405.1 Peromyscus aztecus | reverse complement strand
TCAACAGCAATGACACTAATGACCAGAGGCCATAGAAACAGAAAAACAGAAGCAGTGATCAGACATGCCTGCAACAAAGGAAAGAAATACATTAAAATACTGAAATAGGCACAGCTCACAACGTTAATGGATAATAACATAGTAAAGTCGCTGTTAATCTTATGGAAATAGAATCCCATTTAAACTTAAAGATTGTGAATGATTCTAAGGTACAGTTTTGGGAACATGGTAGGAAGTCTGATGACCTATATTACACCATTACTGACCTGTTCAATGGATTAGCTATAGGTCATTTTGAACTTTTGCAACCAACCTATGGACTATTTGAAATAACAGAATTGACTGAAGTAAGAACTGTGCTCACTAATAGGGAAGGGAATGCACACAACTCATTTTCTGTGGTTAGCAAAGCTTTGTGAACTTAGAGAATCAATAATGACTTTCTATGAAGGAACAGTAGTTAGGTCAAGAAAATTTAGGCAGCTTTCCATTAGCTACAAGTACTCATGTTGCAATTCTGCTTCTTTGTTGTGAATTATAAGACCCCAAACCACTTCTTAAAGTTCAATCATGTAAACAATATTACTTTTGCATTAATGTAACCACCTGGTGGCACTGTTGATTAAACTAGGAAAAGTCTGATTTTTAATGTCTTTTAAAAAGTCATTTTCTATCTTAAAATTGTGGCTCATACAAGATTTCTGTTCGGATTATTTAATAGGATATATCTAGGTTGATGGCTTTAGCTAGCCAAGCATATTGAAAACTATTTGAAAAAAATTAAATACTAAAAGAAACTCTCTATGTCTGCAATACTCAAGCACTTACAAATTGATGTTCAAATATTGGAAATTGAATTCACTAGATTTATAAAGGTACACATTACATACTTACGTTTTCTTTATTTAATGAGAAAAATAATTCCAAATGGGATTAGGTAGTTCAAAAATTTTAAGACAAAAAGTATCTTATTTTCATGATTCAATTTCAGATAATTTAACAAAAAATCCATTACTCTCACAGGGCGAGATATGTGCCACTTCAAATCCAACATTACATATAACTTCCATCTGAGATCCTGTCGTGATTTTTACTATGTGCTCCTAGGTTTGTGGAAATTTTAAAGCATTCTGGCATGCCACAGTACCTACGAGTGTATAGTTTTGTGTGAAAATATGTGCATTATGTACAGGTTTTATTTATAAAAACTAGAAATATTTTTGTCAAACTATTATATGAGAAAGCAGAAAGGGGAGGGATATCTTGGGGATCATTTAAGAAATAAAAGGTGACAACAGCATTAAAAACAAGAAGAGAAATTACAGGAATGGACTGAAAATAACAGAGTACTCACCCAGAGGCAAGGCAGCATTATTTTACATTAAGAAGGTCCAAAAATACACTGGCCATTTTGGGTTACCATATACCCATATTTCCTCCATTGAGAACTGATTGAGATTTACACTATGCACTATCACTTTATATTTATGCTAAAGGGACTGATAGAGTATATACAAGGGATGACTGGTTACCAGTTTGAAAGAGGAATAGTTGAATTCTAAACTCATAGAATCAATAATGTTTGATATAAAATATTATTCCAAGAAAGACAGACAGTAAAAATAAAGGCTTTATTTATAAGGAAATAGGAAATACTCCCCTGTATGCACTTGTGGGATACTGATATGAGTAGTTTAAGTTGTAATGGGAAATTTGGATTATATTTGTCTGGGCATTGCATCTGGAGGCAAATTCTGAACAAGAAGTATGGAAGTGAAGCTTGTGGATGCTTTCCCTGTGCTTTTTATAGTTATATGTTAAAGTCGTGTAACGGAACCATTACAGAATCAATTGGGAGATGGGTCTCTGGGCATACTTTGGGGAATTATCCTCATTACATTCATTGAGGTAGGAAGATCTGCTATGGAACAATCCTTTTCTATACTATGAATATGTATTACTTTCATTGGCTAATAAAAAGCTGAAAGACTGGTAGCTGGGCAGGAAGTTAGGCAGAAAACTCAAATTGAGGAAAAGGAGGGCAGAGTCACGAGAGGCCAGCCAGATCTTCCCCAGCAAGCAGGATGTGTAAAAAATGAGGTAACATTTCCCTGATGACTAAGGATGTTGAGCAATTCCTGAAATGCCTTTCAGCCATTTGAGATTCTACTGTTGAGAATTCTCTGTTTAGCTCTGTAGCCCATTTTTTAAGTGGATTGTTCAGTATTTTGAAGTCTAGCTTTTTGAGTTCTTTATATATTTTGGAGATCAGCCCTCTGCCAGATGTGGGGTTGATGAAGATCTTTTCCCATTCTGTAGGCTGTCGTTTGGTCTTATTGACCGTGTCCTTTGCTCTATAAAAGCTTCTCAGTTTCAGGAGGTCCCATTTATTAATTGTCACTCTCAGTGTCTGTGCTACTGGTGTTACATTTAGGAAGTGGTCTCCTGTGCCAATTCGTTCCAGACTACTTCCTTCTTTTTCTTCTATCAAGTTCAGTGTAACTGGATTTATGTTGAGGTCTTTGATCCACTTGGACTTGAGTTTTGTGCATGGCAACAGATATAGATCTATTTGCAATCTTCTACATGTTGACATCCAGTTATGCCAGCACCATTTGTTGAAGATGCTTTCTTTTTTCCATGGTACAGTTTTGGCTTCTTCGTCGAAAATCATATGTTCATAGGTGTGTGGATTAATGTCAGTGTTTTCAATTCGATTCCATTGGTCCACATGTCAGTTTTTATGCCAGTCCCAAGCTGTTTTTATTACTATAGCTTTATAGCAAATAACCTAGCTGTCATCATAGAGCCTTTGTCCAGTGACAGATGGAGGCAGATGCAGAGATCCATAGCCAGGTACCAGACTGAGTTCTGGGAATCCAATTGATGAGAGAGAGGAGAGATACTGCAGGTGAGGGACGTCAAGATCATGATGGGGGACGTGCAGAGATGATCGGCCACACTAGTGGAAGCCCATGAACTGTGGACTGGTGACTATGGAGCCCCCATGGGACTGGACTAGGCCCTCTGGATATGGAAGATGGTTGTTTGGCTCAAACTGTTTGGGGGACACCAAGGCAGGGGGATCAGGATCTGTCCCTGGTCTGTGTGCAGACTTCTGGAATCTGGTGCCTGTGGTGTGACACCTTGTACAGCCTTAGTGCAGTGGGACGGGGCTTGGACCTGCCTAGGCTCAGTGTGCTGGACTCTGCTGACGCCTCATGGGAGACCTCGATTTGGGGGATGTGGGGTTGTGGGGTGGCTTTGGAAAGAGAGCTGGGGGGGTGGGAGGAGGGAGGGGGGGTCTGTGGATAGCATGTGGAGTGAGTAGAAAATTTCTTAATAAAGAAAAATGAAAAAAAATGAGGTAAGAAGCCATGAATCATGTAGAAATTCATAAACAGAAATATGGGTTAAGTGTGAGAGTTAGCTAGAAACAAGCCTGAGCTATTGGCTGAGTATTTACAGTTCACATTCAGTTTCTGAGTTGGCTATTTGGGACCAGGCTGTTGTGACAGAAAATGTCCATTTACAAATATCTGCAGAAATTCATGACTGGATCTTAGATGGTGTAAATAGAGAAAGAGAACTTGATAATAACATGCTTGCACTTATCCCTCTTCCTGATATTTGCTTCAAGTTTCTGCTTCCTGGTCTTCTTTTCCATGATGAACTGTACCATGAATTGTGAGGTTAAATAAACCTTTTTTCCCTCATGTTACTTATATCAGAGTATTTTATGACAGCCACAGCAGTGGGAGCTAGGGACTAGGACAAACAGTAAAAAATTCAGAAAACATTTGCAGCTAGATAATTTCTAAACCATATCCCTTCTCCACATAAACACAGACCACATATCAGAAGCAGAAACATGTTTGATAATTGTGAATTTCTATTCCTTTTCAAGTAAATAAAGATACATTTATATAGTTGCATTTTATTCCCTAAAAATGTCCCCTTTAAAACAATTGATCTCATACTTTGACATATGAGGTTCCTCCTTGAAACACAGAGTTTTATATATCTGTTTTACTGTGGCAAATAATCTGTAATTATTCCTGCTTTCATTTATAAGGGGAAAAGATAATGGAATAATGGAAATTTGATCTGCAGGATCAAATTAGAGAGAGATATTATTGAAGCCAAAATTATTGAAGCCAAAAGCAAAATCTAAAGAAGAGTAGAATGATATGAGCATGCTTTAGGTTAAACCCTTTCTCATTCCTACTTCCAGACACATGTTATAGTAGCATTTATCTTGTTGAGTTATAAAATACCTGACAAAGAAGTTTAGGTAAGGAAGTATATATTTGGGCTCACAGTTCCAAGACATAAAGTTCATCATGGTGTAGCTGAAAGCTTTCCTGTGTCCCACCTGTCCATGATCAGGATGAATCTCTCTCACCTGCCAGTCCCACAGCTGCTCAGACCCAAATAAACACACACAGGCTAATATTATTTTAAACTATGGCCATATGGCTTCTGCTGTGAACCAAAGAAATGAATTCTCAAATAGAAGCTAAAAAGCCTAAAATGCAGACATATGTCCCCAAATGACACCATTTGGGGTCATTATGCCCCTGAATTATACTACCCTTAGTATGTAATACTGTCCTGTATGTACAAAGTCTATATAACAAAAAAATTAGTTATATAATTCTTCACTGAAATCTATTTCACCATTCAACTGTTAGAAATAATTTAAATATTTTCTGAAAGGTAACAGTACTACAAGTTTGCTCCCGTTATACATAACTTTTAATCATCTAATACTACAGATTATGAAGTCATGGAAATTAGTAATATAGACCTTTGCTAATGTCTCTTTGTTCATTCTCTGTATTCATGATTAATAGTAAATGATTATATAGTCATCCCTGACCATTCTAAAGTTCAGCATGCTATGCATATAATCATACTCTTCTCTATCCACTATCGACTTAGTACATGCATGAGTCTTGCTGCAGTCACTCTTCATATGGAAAACCACAGTCAATTTCAGCTAGTCTTCCTGTTCTGGTTTTCTCTCTCCACTCTCCTCTTTCAATTGTCCCATGATGCACTAATCATTCTTCTTCGTTCTCTACTGAAATTAAGGTAGTGGGGACAACTGGATCCGGATCTCATACAGTTTTGGAAAGATTTATAGTTTTGACCAGACATGATGATAATATGATGCTTGAAATGAATACAAAAACCTCTCTCAATTTTCTTTAAGTCTACATTTTCAAAACTATCTGCTATTCAAATTTCTCTGACAATTTTTACCCAAGAAAGGAACAAAAGAATGTAATCATACTGAGTGAAAACTTTAAATTTCATAAAAGGAACACCTTAAGCCTTCCAGTCTTATGAAGCCATTTTGTTGGCTATGCATCATAACTTCTAATGTATTTTCATCATAATATAGTCTTCAACATTCTAATTCATTGTGTCTAGTATATGTTTAAATTGCATTATTTCTTACTACTCATAATAAATTTTCAATGACATGAATTGAGCAACTATTAAAGAGTAAAAACTTTTTTTATGGATATTGATTTGGATCTCTTCATATTCTTAAATTTGTTTGCTTCATTAAGAAATATCTAATAGGAGTATGCCTATAATCTTAGCACTTGGGAGGCTGAGTCAGCGGGATCACCTAGAGAGTGAGAATGTATGAAGATTTAATTGTATATCCTGGTGGAATATTTGTAGTTCACTGAACATTATGCTGCATAATACTAGTGTGTTATTCTGTTTCAAAATCTAAACTGTGTTTATCATGAGACAAAGAAATAATGTATCTCAGAGGGCTTTCAAATATTCATTGAAAGTCAAACTCACAGCATCTAGTACCTAAATTCATGATATTATTCATTCTCTAGCTACATCAAGTTCATGTTCAGGCAAGAAAATGCAGTGGTTTCAGGATATTAATACCCTCCAGCAATGCAGACTCAGGAGAGCTCCCTGTTAGAAAGCAATGCAGCTGTGACTTTATTAAATTAAACATGGTTCATGGCAATTAGCCAAGGAAGTTTCCTTTGGGCTACTATCCTGATCACAAAGAAACATGACACAAGCAGAGAAACTTCTACCATGGAATCTCCACTCCCCTGAAGCTTTTGTCCTTCTGGCCCTATCTGTTACTCTTATCCTTCCTGGAGCTATGTTCTTTGAGATTTTATTTTTATTTCTATTCATATTATGTACCAACCACAGATCCCCCCCTCCTCTCTCCTCCTGTCCCCCAGCCTTCCAGCCCCCCAACCTACCTCCTCCAAGGCAAGGTTTTCCATGGGGAGTCAGCAGAGCCTGGTACATTCAGTTAAGGCATGCCCAAGCCCCTCCCTCCTGCATCAAGGCTGCTCAAGGTGTCCCACCATAGACAAGGGGCTCCTTACTACATTCTGGAAGTATTTCTATCCAGGAAAAAAATCTTTATCACCTGAACTTTGAATACTTTTGAATTTTAATAATTTTTTAAAATTTTCTATGGCTTAATTTGTTTTTGCCATTTCCAAAGTTTTGTAAATGAGTTCTATATAAAATAATAATGTGCTATATATTATAAAAAGTGGCAAGAAATGATTTTGAATGTTTCCAACATAAATAAATTATAGATGTTTAGTGCAATTGATGTTGAACTTCATTCAGCCATGACTGGTTTTACATGTATATGTAAATGACTCATTACTACATAAACTTGTGCAATGTTTGTTCTTTTGTGTATCAGTTTAAATAATTATTTTAAACAAGAAGAAAAACCATATGGTGGTGTAATTGGACTTTTCATTTACCATACCCATTTTTATTATTGCTTTGCATTTTATATTTTTGAGACTAGTTCCTGCTAGGTAGATGAGGCTGGCATGGCACTAGTGAATCTTGTTGCTTAGCATCCTTAGTGAAGTGTTGCACCCACATGCCACTGTATCTTGCTCCTGTACGATATTTGTATATGGTTTGGCATGATACTTACATCTTCATTCCCAGCATTCAGGAGTAAGAAGCAGGCAGACTACTATGAGTTCAAGGCCAGTCTGGAGTACATAGTGGGTTCCAGGCCAGTCAGGACTTCATAGTGAGATTCATTCTGTCTCTATAAAATAAAATAAAAACAGAGAAAAAAAAAATCTCACATATGTGTTATATGGGCTTCCCTTCTAAGGTTTGGTACAATATGTAGGATTTCATACAATCATTCTCTGTGAATGAAGGGGATAAGCAATGTTTGTTTATGCTAATCTGTGTAGGAATTAGAATGAGCTCAAGGTTTGTTATTCTGTAAGTTTCAGCGGGATGGAGGAGTAGATTCCTTATTGAATTTGAACTTCTATTAAGTACCATTTACAGAATAATTGTTACCCTGGTGGTTCAGCCATACTCACTATTACTCTAGAGTCCTTTCCATGTGTAAATTGTACAGCAGAGGAAATGATGTGATTTTATAAATAAATCTTTGTCTTGCACTGGCCTCTGAAAATACTTCTTAGTCATTCCTTGTTTGATTTTGGTTTTGAGATGGGAAATACACATGGAATGAAATAGAAGAAGGAAGTGCACATTTGCAGGGAAGTCAGGGTTTGACTGTGTCTCCGGTGAGTCAGAGGTCTTCGTTATGAGCAGTACTACAGCGTTCACAGTGGGTGCGCTTTTCTTTCTTATCCGTACACAAGACATCTTCCTCAGTTCTTACCACTGAGTATATTGAGTCCCTGAAACTAAAACCCATGTGCAGGACTGCTTAAGCTGTGGCTCTCAGGTGCTTTGCAGTCACGCTGACTCCTGTTTCAACCCCAGCAAGTTGGTGAGGTTTCCTTTTCATTATTTCTGTCAATGCAGCACTCTTGGTGGTCTTGTTTAAATTAAGAATTACCAAGAACTACCAGGCTTTGTTGACTCCCCATGGGAGGCCTTACCCTTTTGAAGGAGTGGCTGGGCAGTGGCTGGGAGAGAGTCAGGGGGTGGCTAGAGGAGGAATGGGAGGGGCAACTGTGGTTGGTATGTAAAATAAATAAAAAATTAAAAAAAAAAGAATTACCAAGAATTGATATTCTGGGTTCCACTTTCTATCACCTCTCCCTGGTGTTTAGGTGTATCTTGTCCTGTGACTTTGATACTCTGACAAATCCAAGAATGTATTTTTTCTTTGTTTAACATATTCACAAAAGTCATCATTTCTAAGTTCATTACATGTTAAAACTAAAAGCTACAAACTACAGTTTGCTTTTCATGTCATACTAATGTTTAATATTATCCTCTTTAACATTAGTAATACCTAGTAAGTATATTTTGCTAATTACCCTAAACAATGAAATGTTTTCTCCGTGACTGACAATATACTCATCTAAATTACTAAAAAGGTGAGCTCAATTCTCTCTTGCAAAAGGCACCAAGTTATATGTGAAGACAGAACTTAAGATGTAAATTGATGCTGAGAGAGACCTATTATAGAAAAGAGGTCATAAACCACAACCTCCAACATAATTAAACACAGTAAATTTATGAATCAATTAAGAAATATGGAAGGAGGTGCTGCTGATATATAACTCCACACTAAAATGACAGTTATAGGAGTGCACATATGCTTCTAGGTGAATTAAGCACATTATTAGGTAATTATTATGTTTGATACAAGTTGTTCAAATTGTTTCCTGCAAGCCGAGACATTACTAAGATAAAGAAAATTTCTGATATTGGTAGGACTTATATGTCATCAAAACTTGACTTTGAAGAGTCAAAAATTTAGTTTTAACTTTGAACGTCATATAATGATCATCTGAAGAAATAGTCTGATGACAATAATTCATAACAAAAATGTTTGGTACTTAAATAAAAGTGAGGAATATTATACATCCACATAAGAACAAAATGGAAACCCAGTTTCTGTTTAAATGGAATTGAAAAGTCAGTTTGACAATTCTATTTTCATTTATTTTAGTTTAAGTAATCTATCATCAGTAGAATATACTCAATTATCATTAAAATCAACCAATTAATCTGATTTCAATAAATAACTGATGTCTCCTCTCTCTAGTTATTATTATTATTATAGAATATGGTGATTAACATCAAATACTGTATTTAGAATATCTTTATCAGGATAAAAAGTAAGAAATCATCCTCTGTAAATATGATTGATAAATAAAAAAGAATTTTGTAATATCGAAAAAAAGTCTTTTAAAGTAAGAGTATTCAGATATGAACATATCAAAGTTATTTTCTGTTCATCACTCAATGAATAAGAAAAGAAAAATGAAGAATGAGTTGAATGAGCTTTGTAGACTGAAATGTAGATACAATTGTAAGGAAAGCTTGTCTGTGAGACTTTATTATATAAGCAGACTCAAGCTATGAGTCTGAGTAGATATGACCATCTTTCTGCAACAAATTAGACTCCAACATTGGAAGGGAGTTCTATTTGGTCCAAAGCCACCTTCTGTGGAACTGAATATTAAAAGTTTTTGGAAATGTAAGGTTGACGCAGTCACCAGAGATAAGCTCTGTTGAATATACCTGAACCTAAAGTAGAAGTAAAGTTGTAGCAGAAGGACGGGAGCTTTCATCCTGTTATTGAAACTCTGTTTCACCACTTGTTACAATTTACATGGAGATGATGTAAATGCTTCTAATGAAATGGATGAAATTAATTTTGTTTTACCAGTGTGACTAGCTGCAGATGAAGAACTTTTCTTGGGAGAATAGTGCAAACAGTACCTGGAAACCCCCTAAATGCACACGCATAGCTGTGACACTCTAAATTATTAGGCCATTAAAAAGGACCTAAGGAAATAACAAATTTAATAAACTCAGTTCAGGTTAGCGATAGTGTATGAGTATTTCTTCCCACAACAAAACTTTTGTATTAGTTATCTCATCATGATAAAGTATTAAAAAAATAGCTACATATACCAAAACTGTTTGTAATAGAAATACAATGATGAAATAATTATAAAAGTGCATTTAAAAAGGGATATCACCTTATGCTACAATCTCTGTAATTTTTGTGGTACTTGGGAGTGAGCACACGTTTTTAGTCGTGGTATAAATCCAATAAGTCCTACATGATAAACATGTGCTTAATTTAAGTTGCAAAGCTAGAAAGTCCACTTTGTGGAATACATCTTTCAATGGCTGAGTGGTCAGTCTCAATGTGGACTGCATTAGCTCCTGACACCAATTATTAAAGTCTCAGATCCGATTACAGTTAATTATTCAGAATCTCTGTAGCATGTAATAAGATATATTCTTTTATAATTATAAACATGAAAACACTCCTCCCCCTAAAATGTTTATAGACACTCAACAGCAATTACAATGTTTGGTAAGCTTTTGTACATTGCAAGGAAGAATTTTTCTAATTACTTACTGATTACCATTCAGGGTAGAAGAATTGTCTGTTTTTTTTTTAAATCAACAGGGATTCTACATTCTAAATTAAAGAAAAAAGTTTGCCTACCCCACACTTAATTGTCTAGCAATGTCCTCTGTAGCAGTGACAGTCTGAACACAGCTTCCCCATCCTGTTCAAAACACTAAACAGCTCAACAATCACACAAAGGCTGTTATGACAAAGTAGGCTTGACTTCTTTTAATAACACTCTATTTATAACACTTGACACAGTGTGCCCTTTCTGGAAAGAAACATGAGCAGTATATTAGGAATTCAATGTTCCATAAAATAAAAACCAAGATCATGTTTTTAATATCACAGAGTAAAACAAGTTTCATTTGTATGAGATTGAGGAAAGCTACAGTATACCCATCAGGATATCAACTCATTATTATATTGAACTATTAAAATCATGGTCATTTCATTTCCAGACACCATTCTTGTAGGTAGACTCTGTCTGTTTTATGAATGTCTTTTCAGTATTAGAAGATACAAGTAAATGGAAGTCGGGCCTTCTCATTGCAAACCCACAAATCTTTTGCTTTTCCATATTGTTCCTCCAAAAACAGTGATGAAATTTCCTTTTTGGGTGACACATTCTGTGCTAAACTCACTCCATACACAAGTACAAATTAGTGAATGAGGAACTAGAGGCCCACATGAGAATTTTAAGCTATTTTTTTATGGTTGCACACAACAGAAACCTGCTTTATGGAAACTTAGTAATTTGATTTCAAATTTAAATAAATCTTACATAGCGGGTTTTTTTTTTTTTTTTTTGGCTTGACAGATCTCCAGACATTTTTTTGTGCAGTTGCTTTTGTTTTATATAAAATATACAGTATAGATTCTCCAAAGGAAAGCAGAGGCAGTAATCATCAGACCTACGCAGATATTTGGGAGTATTGCTATATCTCACTCTACATCAGCAAAAGACTCTGTATCTGTGCAATCACCATATAATCTATAACATTTCTAGTACATTATGGCATGTGTTTTCCTTTTTAATATTAAAAAGCACTACAACTGCAGACAGTCAAAGATATTTAGTTGATACTTAAATGGAAGTGTCAAACACACCACTAAATTACTTGTCCTATTGCACATTGTATGTATTTCTTATTTAAGAGGCACTGTTACGGATTGCAGGTGCCATGCTGATAATATGATTTTTGTTGGAAATTAAGGAAGCTTTGATTTTCATTTTGGTTATCATTATGAAAACTTTCTCATAGAGCACTAACAGATATGGTGAGTTATATTCATACAGACCCATGTATAAAAAACAAAACAAAACAATCATCATTTTGACACCATATCTTCTCCTTTAATCGCTGTAAGGAACAAAGGGCAAACCTCAACAGGGTGATCTGAAAGCGTCATCGAGATGCAGACACTGCTCTTCTTAAGAACATGGCATGGGTTGTTAAAGAGGACATTCATTCTTTCATGTGGGAAAAAGTATAGTTTCATGATTAATGAAACACTCAGCTCATGAATGCGAAAAGGGAAGACTATTTTCCTTCGTTCATATACTTTATCTAAAATTAGCTCCAGCCTTCAAACACTGTTTCTACACATCTGTCAGGGACTTTGTAGACCGTTTTGCAAATGAGATGGCACAGGCTAGTGCTTTGTTGACAGCATGGTGAGTCCTAACCACGTTTGAGTTCCTTCAAATACTATCAAATAGATCAAGTAATCTAAATATTACCTTTCACCAATATAAAAAAAATTCCAACAAAGTAATATAGCACAAAGTCTAATGGGTCTCAATAATAAAAGCCCAGAAATTAGGTTAAACGCTGAAAGATCAGAAAAGAGCCAGTCTGTAGAGAGACTTCTTACCTCTACCTAATCCTCAACCTGAAAGGGCTGAGCTCCCGTCTCTACCTGCCTTATCACTTCCTTTCTCCATCCAGCCACATCACTTCCTGTTTCCTCCTCCCAAGTGCAGGGATTAAAGGTGTGAGCCACCACTGCCTGGCCTCTAGTGGCTAGTTCTGCACTCTGATCTCCAGTCACGCTTTATTTGTGTTCTCATCACAAAGTAAAGAATAATTCAAATTATATCCTCATATGTAAGTCTTTTAACTATCTATGGATATAGAGATTAACATACCACATAGTTGAAACTTTGTTACTAACCTAAAATAGACTGACATGATAAAGTATATTTTAGTTCTCTATTATCTCCCCAGTATCATCCTAAATTAAATGTAGTTAAAGTACTCTCTATGTGAGGAAATTTGTTTCACCTGAAGCTATTTAAACCTTCAAACTATAGACTATTGAAATTTTACTAATGACTTTGACTTTTCAAAATGGCACAGCAAACCCAGTGTACATGGTGGGAACACACAGATCTGGTGCCTCCCTGGAAATATATCAGTTAAAATATAACTGTGGGCTTAGGAGATTGATCAGTGGCAACGCAAGTATGAGGAACTGAATTTAAATTCCAGAATTACTTAAAATCTGGAGAAGAAAAAGAATGTGTACCATCTAAATTCTACAGTGAGATTGCAAAGAACCAGCGAACTGGAAGCTTATGGTCCAATTAGCTTTAAATATTCCTTGGAGAAGTTTCAAAAAGAGTCTCTGTAAAACAAGGTGGAAGGTGAGGTATTCTTCATGCTGTCCTTTGACAAGAGCTGTGGCATTCCTATGTATCACACACAAAAATGTGTTCACATACCCACACAAATATTTGCCACAAAGGAACTGTGAGGCCCCATAAACACTTGAGGATTTTTGCATATTGGTAAATCTCATTTATTATAATTTCTTCATTTAAATTCTTTATTAAATAAAAAACTAAAGTTATTATAGTTTTCAATCTAATTATTTTTATGTAATAGACACACTATTCTTTCTAGTACTTCTATTTCAATTTGCTCAATTTAGTACCAGTGATCACTGGGTGGCCCTTCAAGTCTTTGAAAACGTCTCACAGTTGGTGTTCTGTATCTGTTTCTTGCAAAGCTCTCACTATCTGCATAGTTATTATTGGCCTTTACTCATTCCTCTAAAAATAAAATTATAGTGAATTTTATTTGGACCTTCTAAAATACGTGAAACTTTAAGGACTGGTGTGTTTAGGTTTATTTATGCACTAAAATTATAATATTGTACATTTCAACAATTACTACATGATCATCCTTTACATTTTAATATTCACTAGATTCTTTAAATACTGATTTTTGAGTTATGGTAATAATATGAATTAATGGCATTAAATATTTTGCTTAATAATTGGAAAATGAGTTTAGTTCATATAAGAATTCCATTTGTACTAGTATTTGATGAGAACTTAGATATTTCATGCCCTCAAATAACTATTATTATTATTGTTTCCCTTAATTATCACATTCAGTATTCTTTCTGAGAACAGCTGGTACTTCTATTTACAATAGTAGTACATTTGCAGTAGGGTAGCAATTAGCTACATTTGTATTACTGCTCATTGCACTGAACTTCTGTTTATTATATAGAATGTAGGATAAATAGTCTCCTGATCCTGACTCATGAAAGTAAAAAGATGGTAAATAAAATTAGTTGAATTTTTTTTTGACAATTTTGTATATACTTTCTTTGATTTCTCTTCCTGTCTTCAGTACTTTTACTGAATATTGTTTAGGCTAAATTGATCAATTCTTTTTACTGGTATGCATGTATCAACCACTCTTGAAATCCGTGTAACAATACAGACTTCCACCATCTGCCTCAAAGGGCTCATTTATTTTGCTTAGCTCAACTTTGCTTCAAACCAGCAGATTTCTTATTGGTGGAATTCAATGCTAAATAGTTTGAACATAACCTTGAAGTGAATTCTTTTCTTTCCTTGTACTCAATTACCCTCTTCGAGCTTTTCATAAAGGACTGTGCAAGGCTGCACTGTCAGTACAGCCAAGACCAAAGTGATAGAAGTAAGAAATGCTCTGGGGAATACTGCAAATGCAATTTCTGCCTCTTACTTGGAAGTTGAGCGCCAGCAACAGTCTAATAGAAACCCTTTGCTTTCTGGGTGATCCATTTTCAGTGTGATAAGCACTGCTCTGGAGTTAATATCATTTCTCAGAAGCAGACCTTTTGATGCAGTTAACTATGTGTAAAATTGTCTTTCTTTTCTTCTTTATTTGACATATATCCCAAATTTATAATCAGTCTGGCATGCACTTCCACTAAGCAGCCTGATCTTCCTCTTAGTATTTGATTTATGAGCACTTGAAAATGAGATATGTCTAGAATGTCTTTCTGCATTTATATTGCTGATACTTTTTTTAGTTTTCTAATTCTAATGAGCTTTTCCTTCTAAATTCAGTTTTATTAACATTTTTGTTTTTTAATGTAAAAAAATCATTTTTTAAAGTATATACTTAATTTATAACATTTCTGTATACTGCTCCATAGAGTACCATTTTCTTCCCTGTGGGTGGTGAGTAATATACCACATATAACTTTGTGCTTGCATGAATACTGTCTTGCACACATAGTCTGAGTGTTCCTTCCCATGTCATCCTTCAGCTGCATCCTGTCAATGCTAATATATTTAAGCCTGTCATGAAGCTATTACTATCATACATAATAAATGGTTTATTGCTTACTTTCATGGCTGTTTCTAACTGGTGCTAAGTGTTGTAAAGGTGGTTGTTTACAATTCTACCTTATAAATAAACTATTTGTATGTACTGGGAGTCGAATTTGGGCAGAGCTGAAAAGGGGGAATAGAGTTAGATTTAACCATAGCTCACTGTATGCATGAATAAAGTTCTCAAAATAAAGAAAATAATTTGAAAAGAACCTAAACTATCCATTTGAAATATGGGGTGTGTAACTGAATAGGAAATTCTCAAGACAACAAATGCAAATGTCTAGGAACCACTAAAATGTGATCAACTTCCTTAACCATCAGATAAATGCAAATTAAAAATACATTATGAGAATTATGCTGATTTAGAATAATAATTAAAATCTACTCTGAGGATTGGGTTTTTTAAATAGTCACATCATTTTAGTATATTATCGAGACTTAATGTATAGGAATATATTTGTCACACCACTTTCTGTCTTAGGCAACTGTGCTTTCAAAGGAGAGTTCAAAATAATCGAAAGAGTGTAACCATTTCTGTGCTGACTGAGAATATTTTGACCTGAAAAATATCATTGGTTTGAGAAAGAAGACTTGGGTTTGAGTTACCTAAAATTAGATTATTTGCTTAAGCTTTTTTGACCTCACTATCACAATATATAAAATGTTGGTAGGAATAGGAAAATGCTATAAAAGCAGTTGTGGCGATTGTTAGATGAAAGGAAAGTAATTGGGGGAAAAAAGAAGAGAGGGCCGATAATATAAATCAAAAATGAATCCACACAGTTTAACGCTAGCATGAAATGTATTACCAGGTCTTATAGGAACCCGGCAGGTACGTGTGGCTCTGGAGCTGCCTAATTAGTTTTCTATTTGCCTTTCTCCTCTAGCACTGACATTTCAGCACTGCAACTGGTGGTTACAATTTCATTGATTATAGGTGATGGGGCAATTGTGGCAATTTTATTTCCTTGTTTTATAAGGCCAGAATGTCTTCCTGTTGTTCTTTCAGCGAGCTTCTGCTAATTACTCTCCAAACAGAATTGCGGCAACCTCCTCTGGAAAGTGAGCTGAAAGCATGAGGGATGTGGAAAGAAGCCTGAACTTGAGAAGCCTGGACACTCACACAAATGGGTCAACAGGAAGACAGCAGACATCGATGCTACAAAGATAATTTAAAATGTATTTTAGGAGTCCCACAGGCTCCTTGATCCAGGGAAACTGATAGGCTAACTGCTGATCTTCGCTTCTCCTTCCTTTCCTCCAAGTCCAGTTCTCTAGTCTCACCCCATCTCTACAGCAGAACACCTCTTTTCTGTTTCCATGGGACCATGCAGATCTTTTCCAACCTTCCTCCAGACTCATCTTGCTATCCTAGCCCCCAACTCTAGCAGGCTTTCTCTGGGAAACCACCAGCCAAGCCTCATAAAGAAGCAAGTGGACCAGCAAAGCAGGTAAGTAAGCTTCAGAGGCTCACCTCTCCCTCTTCTCCTCCACATTCAATTCCCCAGTATCATTCCCAGCATTCAGGCAAGCTACCCATTGCAGCTTCTCCTCACTCTCTATCTCCAGTCCTAGGGAACTATAGAGATCCTGGTAGAATACCCACTCTTTTCCTCTCCTGTGGACCCACTCACCCCCTCCGATTCTACAACCATTCGTGAGTGTGAGCTCCCAATACCTAGGAATAGACTTTCCCCCAAACACTCAGTGGCCACACCTGTCAGAATCTCAGACAAGTTCCCTACCAGGCAACACACAGCTTCCACACTCTCCTAAGAACCAGAGAGGGCAGGAGACAGCAAGGAATAAAACAACCACCCAATACAGAGAAGACCAGATATCAGCACCTTGAGTTACAATCTTTCTAAAGCCAGATACATAGGCACCAGCATAAAAGCACAAACATTAGCAGCCAGGATTGTTTGTGGAGACTAGAGCTCAACAATTCTGCCACAGTAGACCCTGAAAATTGAAACATAGATGAAGCACAAGACAAAGACCTTAACATAGCCTTTTTAAATATGGCAGAATTCCTTAAAGTATAAATGAATAAATCCCTAAAAGAAAGCTAGGATAACCAAACAAACAGTGGAAGGAAATGAATAAATGTGTTCAAGACCTGAAAGTGGGTAGAAAATAAATAAAGATAACCCAAATTGAAGGAAATACAGAAATGAAAAATATAAGTACCTGAGAGGAAAGCCTCACCAACAGAATACAAGAAATGGAAGAGACTCTCAGGCATTAAGGACATGATAAAAGAAATGGATATGAAAAGAAAATGTTTAGTGTAAAACATTCCTCACACAAAACATCTAGGAAATCCAGAACACTATGAAAAGACCAAATCTAAGAATAATAGGGATACAGGAAGAAAAACAAATCCAAATTAAAGCCACAGAAAATATTTTCAACAAAATAATATAAAAACTTCAACTTAAAAGAGGTTAACTATACCCAAGACAATAGTAATAAATGACCCCAGACCTGGAAATCAAAATAGAGGAAGCTTGTACCAAGAAGCAACAACAATTAACAAGCATCAGCAAACACTGTTCATTTATTATGCTGATGTATGTTCCTTTTGTCTCTATCCTTAACAGGGCAAGGTAGTGTGGATGTTCCTTCATCTTAGAGATGATTCATAAGGCTTGGAGGAAAACCTAATACTATTATTCTGATAAATAGATACAGTATTAAGTTGGCTTCTAATATCTTTATATCCACAAACCAGTGCTTTTTCCAACTTTTATTGAAGCTTATTTTATAGTAGATAGTCATTAATACAAAGACCCCACAAGCTAGTCAACATGGAGAGAATAATAGGCAGTAGAATGTTCAACCCTAAGTGGAACATCTATATGTCACTCCCCTCTTTCAAGGTTCAGGGATCATGTTGGAAGAGGGACTGAATGTTTATAAAAGCCAGAGATGTTGAATGACGACAAGGGTGCCATGTTGTCTATGCACACTGAGATGTTTACCCATAGAACTCACAGTGATTATATCAGCATGCAAAAGACCCACACAAGATCCATCCAAATGCAATCCCAGATTACATGGCAGGGGGAAGGGTGTGTGGAAAGACAAATTATCACAACTAGCTCATGAGTTACTGGTAGTTGATAGCGTCTGAAAGAGGGAAAGTTCATTTTCTTTAAGAGTGCAATCCCAGGTAGGTCAACCATGCTCCAGTAAATAGCTGCACACCCAGCATTAACAACGTTATATTGACAGCACAATTTGGATTCCAGGAGTTTAAAGAAAATTAGAAACAAAATTGATTGAGTATGAAAGTGACTAGTATTAACAAAAAAAAAATCAATGCACATCACACAAAATGAATAAGGATATTTTAAATAATGAAATATGCCCAAGAAACTAATAATTTTTTACTTATTTTTACTTCACATACATAAGTTTAAAAAATAGAAAGATTCAACTATATCTCAGTGGTAGAATGCTTGCCTAGCAGAATGGAGGTTCAATGCTTAGGACCAAGAAAAGAAGTAGAGGAATATAACAAAATCAAGTAAATTTTCCACCAAATAAATTTGTCTAACACTTGAATTTAATTTTATTAAGAAATGTCATCATACCAATCACAGTCGGTATATAAAATAAAAATAAATAAATAAATGAATGTCATCAAATATTTTTTAGGAAGACGTGTTTCTATCAAGTGATAGTTTATAATATCATTCTCAATACAAAGTGACCTATTGTTAGAAATTTTTTTTCATGCAGATTGGCTTCTCATTCCAGCTTTATCATGTTTTTCAGTTTGTTTCTAACTTAACATACTCTCCAAATTCAGATTTAATCACTTCACATTATACATTGAAAATATAGGAACAGATATTTTTCCTAGTGTAATTCAATTAAAAATTCTAAATGACACTTGCATATGTGTGATGGATATTTAGTATTTTTTAAAAATTAAATCAGGTTATTAGAAAGACTAAGTCTATGTTAAACAAGAAAGTAACTTTACATTCAGATAATGAAATTTTCCTGTTTCATTTTAGCTGATATTTAAAATTCTTAGTAGTACATTTTTCTGAATTTCAAATTATTCTGCACAAATTTCAGTAAATACCCCAGCAGGATTTGGATTTCTAAAGTGTATCAACCACTGTCTATGGTTCTTGTTTCATATTTTGTACTCCCTTGTCCTTTTAATCACAACAAACTTGCCCTCGGGTTTTCCTTACATCATTTTGAAAATATACTTCTGTGATCCATCAGTATGAAATATAGCTTTCTGAGAATGTGTGATAAAATAAGTTTTTGATCTTTGTGTGTCTATCCAATGGTGCAGTGCATATATCCACACATCAAGAATTTCAAGACTTTGTGAGGAAATAATGTTATTGCATGCAAACATACAACAAGATGCCAGAATAATTTTTATCATGGAAAGTCATTTCATTTACTTATATTTTTGAAATGGCATAAAAGAAAAAAATGCATTTCAATTAAACAAAAACCTCAACAAATGTTTTTAATGTTAATTGTTTAATACTTTAACATAACAGATTAAAAGACCAATAAAAATTTAGTATGCTTACTTATATGTGGTAGAAAGGCCAAGTGTAACTAAGCTCTTTCGTGAAATTCTGATTATTTCATCTCATGTTCTCATCAATATCACAGGAAATGTTGATAAGTATCAAAGTTTTCTTTAGATTTTGACTTCTAACCTTGAAACTTCATCTTCTTGTTACTATATATAAACTTTTGTCCTAAGTAGGCAACTAATATTTAGTCTAGGATGAGGCAGACAATCTTTCTTTATTCTCATTTCACATGTGAAAAGATGTTTTATATGTGCAATGTACAGTCCCTAAATACTTATTTTTTTAATTTTGATAACACTTTTATTGAGATGAAATTCAGATGGGATTATTTCTCCACTTAAATGTGCAATTCAGTAATTTTCAGTATTCATTCATACCTTTTATTTGTCAGGGAGTCCTTTCCATTCTAAGACTCCAGAAAGATACATGAAGACATTCATGGTCCACACTCCAGAGGCATGCTCTCTGTTTTTCTCTCTCTGCTATCTCTCTTTGCAGTGTTACCACAGAGCACCACAATTAACCTGACTTTCTATATTTTATGTCTCAGAGCCTCTTTTGTGCTTTGAGACCACCACTGAGTAAAATAAGAACTGCTTGACAACAGGTGCCATAGTACTGTGAAAAGTGATGTGAGACCTGAGAGGATTACAAAGTAAGTAATGTAGGTAGCATCAAAAACAGATGTTCTGAGGCAAGGGATGATTCACATCCCACTGATCGAATCAAGAAGCTGTGGGATTTCATAATGGCGCTAAGAAAAGTATGCAATTTAAATATCATCAAGGGCTTAAATGTCATGAATATTCTGAAGCTTTGTATGTCAAAATTTTAGAATGAAGCTAGATACAACTTAACAGAATTCATAGAAAATGAGACCATGACAAGGGAATATTGGATTATGAGCCATGTGACCTCTGCAATGAGTTATTAGGCATTTTATAACCACACAAGTAGAAATACTTTACTCTTAACTCCTCACACACCAAAATTCCCCTAGCTTCTCACACCTAGACTCACCATCTACTTTCTGTTTCTACAGATGAATGCGTACCTTGTGTACATTTTATATAAGTAGAATGATATAATATGTGGTCTTTTATATTGGGCCGCTTTACTTGGTATAATAATATTTGTTGGGTTAATTCATATTGCACATAGAACTTTTGATGGCTTTAGCAGTAAATCCTGGAAATATCCCAACAACAACCAAGACCTGTCTTTTTTTTTTTTTTAGTCTGACCCTAACCCCCTAACCCTAACACCTAACTCCTAACCCTAACCCTACACTAATCCTAACCCTAACTTTTAACCCTAACTCTAGCCCTAACCTGCTATATCTAATCTAATCAATTATTGAAATGATTTGAAAAATCATAAATTACATTTGCTCTAATGAGCAGTATGTATATCAAATGTGTTTTATATGACGGAGCTTAAAGTTTGTTACTGATTATGAGGTTTTCCTTTTTTTCTTTTAGGTTTTAATTTTATGTTAGCCGATAGCAATCATTCTCTAAGAAACTGCAGACATCTGATTTTCATCAACTCCGTCAATTTCCTGTCAATGGACAATTTCTCTCTCTTATTCTTTGACAGTTTTATACAGTAAAGATTAATAATTTCACTCTCCATTATTGGAACTTACATGTGCACCGGTGTGAGGCTATTTACTAAAGAAAAGAAAGAGCAACTTATCAGTGGGTACACCACCATAGAAAGTGACGTCCTTACCCCCAACAACCATTAATGGATGACAGCCCTTCACAGAAGTGACAGTAGTGACCTGTTAGTCAAGATGTGTCTTCTAGTGTAATAGTGGCATGGTTTCTAGGGGCAGATGACCAGTCATAGTCTGATTAGATCTGAGCCTGCTCAATAGAAAGGAACTCATGCCTGATTCTGTAATTTTGATCAATACCAGTGGTTTGGAGAATTCATAGGCCTTAGAGGGGAACCTGTTACTGTTGATTTTTTAAATAATCATCAGATCAAATTGCCTTCTAAATGCTCAAGTGTATCCTCATAGATTAGTGCTGTGATCAGCCTGTACCAGGGAAGCTTCTTATTGCAGCAGGTGGAGGTTAATACATAAAGCCTTAACAGTACAATGTGCCAGGAATAAATGGCTGATACAATGCTCAACCCTTGTGATGAAGCTATTTCACTCTTCTGAGGCTCAGAGAACATCACAGATGAGGGAGCAGAAAGAAATGAAAAGATTAGCCGGGCGGTGGTGGGTGGTGGTAGCGCAAACCTTTAATCCCAGTACTCGGGAGACAGAGGCAGGTGGATCTTTGTGAGTTCGAGGCCTGCCTGGTCTACAGAGGGAGATCCAGGAAAGGCACAAAGCTACACAGAGAAGCCCTGTCTCGAAAAACCGCCCCCCCCCCGAAAAAAAAAAAAAAGAAAAAGAAAAGAAATAAAAAGATGACTGAGAAATACGAACAAGGAGTCTTGGGCATTGTCCTCATGAACACACTTCCATTGTGATTATCTGCATAAGACCTTCACAAAATTGGCTCATCAACTTTTCAAAAAGGATGAGGCATGGACAGTGTGGCTCTATTCTGTACTGTGAGACTGTGACAAGCAGTGGTTTGGGGAGGGGGAATGACATTTTCCTCAGTGATGTAGTCATGATCAGTTGTATTGCTCTCATAAATAACCAATCTGCCTCAACTGATTGTACCAGGCTTTGCTGACTTTCCATGGGAGGCCTTACCTTTTCGAAGGAGGGGATGGGGTGTGGAGGGGAAAGCTGGAGGGGAGTGGGAGGATGAGAAGAGGATCTGTGGTTGATATGTAAGATGAATAAAAAATTTCTTAATAAAGAAAAAAATTCTAATTAAGCTCAGTGTAATAGACATAAAAGTAAAATATTACAAAAAGCAAGGTATTTGCTGAAAATAAAAATTCTGTGGGAGGAGAGGAAAACAGAGTATGAAATGACTAAAATTCATAATATAAATGTTTGAAATTGTCAAATAATAAAATATTTTTAAAGGTTGAGTGAGCGTAATTGAAATGTGTTATAGACACATATAATCATAAAATAATTTAGTGAATAAAAATGTGTCCTTAAGGTTGTCTTCATTTCTATTTATGTAGTCTACAGAGCATTGTGATGGTTTCAGATCACTCGATTTCATCAGTTTAAACCAAGCACAAAACATTTCTTCTCAAGAATAGCCTAAGCTGTAATTGAATGTATTTTTCTCTGAGGTTCTTCTATGGATCATGTTTACTTATCCTAGATTGACTGTATTATAACCATTTGGTTAAATGATGATATTCAAAATCTGTTCTGAAATTTTAGTAGTCAAATCTGGAGATAATATGCTTTAAATTGACAATGAAAGAGGCTTTTATGCATTATACAGTATGCAGACATATGAAATAAATAAAGATAAAATACATATATACAAACCTTTACTATTGTTTTCTACTTTGATTTGGGCAGGTATGTGTGTGTGTGTGTGTGTGTGTGTGTGTGTGTGTGTGTGTGTGTGTTAACAACATTTAGCAGCCCTCAAGATTTTACAGATGATAATTTTTGGTGAAATAAAGGTCTTCCAACTCTACATTATTACCATTATATACACCAAGTTCATAGTACAATAGAAGCTACTGACAGCCCATATCTTGAAATAACACCTTTAACTAAGTGTACAGAGATTTTAAGCTCTTATGATAAAAGTCATTAGTGTGGTACAGCTTCCTGATTACTTTTGTTTAGAAAGGCTTTGAGATTATTGCACTTAGTTTTTCAGCCAAGTCTTTGATTAGTTTGGAGTTAATCAGTCCTCTCTCCATTCTTTCACTAAGGTAAAAATGTGTTTTGAAGCTCCTGTTTTATAAAGGGCATTGGTATCAATGGCAGTTCATTTTCTCCTGGGACGCTCTTGCAATTTTGCTGTGCTAAATGTTTCCTCCAAGCACTTACTGAAGGCTGAGGTCACCTCTCTTGTTAAAGAAGAAAAATTGCTACTCTTTAACTCAAAGTTTCCCAAACTGCAGTCTAAATTCTAAGTAAAGCCCATAATTAACTTTCAAATGACATAGAGGTGATATTTTCTTGTTGTCCATTTATTGTGTTTGATTTAATGGATATTAAATTAAACTTAAAACATATGACTCAAAAGGCGGTCATTTTATTCAGTAGTGTCATGTGTTTTTTTTAAAATACTAATGATACAGTAAGAAATCTGTTTTATTTTATCTTTCATAAGACAACACCCCATTCCAGGATAACTGTCTTCTATGACTTTGTTGCTAAACCCATTTCTTTTCAAGAGTCTTCTCTAAGGGATACTTTATTAATAAGTGGCCTAGCTAATATTATTATAGATAGTTCTTTTTAAAAAAAATCTTTCTCTCTGTGTAAATGGTGTGTGTGTGTGTGTGTGTGTGTGTGTGTGTGTGTGTGTGTGTGTTCATATGTGAATGCAAGTACTCGTTTGCCAGCAGGATCACTAGTTCAGGGAAGGGTGTCTTTGTTGTTCACAGTAAATTTGACCCTTAAACCATGGCTGATTCTTTTGTCTCTACCTCCCATCTTGTGTTGGGAATACTAGGATTGCTGTTGAACCTCCCAAAACTGGCTAGTATGGGCTCTGGAGTTTCAAATTCTGGTTTGCATGCTTGCATGGCAAACACAAATGTCTCTCTCTGAAGCCTTGCCATGTTGCTTTGATAGCTTTTAGTAGCAGTATTGTTATTATTGATATTTGGAGAGTTCCTTGTAAATAATTATTAAATCTATACCTTGCTTACCCTATATTAAAGTACAACATTCTCAAACTCATATACTAATTTTATTTTATGGTATTTTGTCAATTTGAGGTTGTATCATATATGATTGCAGGAATAATTTTGATTTTTGATATTGGAGAATATAGTACAAACTATAGAACATAGCCAAAACATCTACACACAATGATATGCAAAGTTTAACAGTCTTAGGGCTTGGGAGATAGCTCAGTTGGAAAAGTGTCTGTCATATAAGCATGGGGAGCTGAGTTTTATGTCCAGCCACCATTTTAAAAGCCCTGTGTGGTGATGTGTGCCTATATTGTCATTGCAGGGGAAGCAGAGCCAGGAGGATACCAAAGAGCTTGATGAGCAGCCGGTATAACCCAATTAGTGATGTACCGGCTTAGTAAATTCTCTGTGGCAAAAAAAAATAATGTGAAGAACAATAGGCAAAATACCTGACAAGGACTTTTGGCCTCCATTAGTGAACCTGTACAGTTATGTGCACATACATAAACACAACACACACATGCACACCACACACACACAAACACACACCACAAGTGATTAAGAGAATACTTTCTTGGTAAGAAAACAATTTTACAAGCAGCAATCACTAAAAGCAGAAAGTAAATAAAAATTTCTTTCACAAGTTGAAGTTTTATATTCATATATTTTTTTCAAATTGTGTGTGTGTGTGTGTGTGTGTGTGTGTGTGTGTGTGTGTGTGTGTGTGGGTGTGTGTATACTGGATGGACCGAGAGCTTTAAAATAACTCATGAGACACTGTCCTGCATTTTAAGCTGCTGGAAGTAAATGAAATAAAAAGGAAACCTGCCAAGGAGATGGAAACCTGTTCAATCAGAAAAATCATCAAAGTAGAGAAATTGCATCAAATGTTCTCATTTTCTGAAAGCAATATTTTAATACTAGACCGTGTTCAATAAACTTATATAAATTAGATCCAGCAGCTGCAAAACCCCTTGAAAGGAAAACTGTAGTGGGTAGCTGTTCCAGCTTTGACCTGGAAGTACTATCCCCATTGAGGCTTCCGGTAACTGTCATGCCTACAAGGCGGAGCCGAGAGAGGCGCTCTTAAGAACTGGACCTTGGACCCTGGAGGTAGACAGAGCAGAATTTTCCAGAGAACACTGCTGGACTGTGCTACACCTTTCCCCGGACCCTGTAACCTATCCCTTTACTTGTAAGTTACCCCACAAAATAAACCTCCCTTTTAAGTACGTGGAGTTGCCTTACTATTACAACCAATAGAAAACCATCATGTGTATACTTAGGGTGCTGCTGTTTAATACAAAGGTAGCCTAAAGCTTTGCTTATGTCCATTTATTTTGACCACAATACGGCCCATTTTAAGGACTGCTTTTGTTGCTTCTACATGCCTGAGCATCATGTGACTCTTTCTGTTTTTCTTTAAATCACAGCCTGAATTTATGTTATTTTGAATGTTTAATGCTATGAGGAAGGTAATGTCAAGAAAGCAGGGTTTCATAAATTCGTCAAAGTAATGACAAGGCCAGCAAGAAGTTTCTTGAGAAAGATATAGTAAGGTATAGATGGCCACTGCTGTGCACCTATGTACACTGTGACAGTCACAAAAATTTACCCATGGTTACTCTTACAAGTACACAGTGGCATATGCAAAAGCATTTCTTCAAGAAAAATAGAAATAAAGAGTCAGTTTAGTGAAAATGTAAGCAGACATCATCAGCTTTCCTGTCCTGATATCATTCACTGACCTCCAAGTTCAAGTACATGAAGCATTAATGACTTTGACTCAGGAGGTCAAGACTAAAAGTTTGCACAAGACTGCTAATTGTAAATAAGACATTTTTAAAGACTGAATGTCTTGAAATCTATTTCCTCAGTTGTAGCTGAAAGTTTTCCTGGTCTCACCCGGCACCAAGGTCCCACAGCCATTTATAAAATTCCTGTGCCCTGCCTAGTCCTGCAACTGCTCAAAAACAAAAGGAGTCACACAAGAAAGGTGAGTGAAAGAGATAGCAGTCATAGTAGCCATTAAAAGCAAATTTTAAATTGTGCATTTTAGTTTAAAGAAAATCATTATCTGTAAATTAAGTAATAAATGTTATGGAAAAACATTGAAAACTGTATGAAAAATTCAGCTATAGATGCTTTTAGACTACCATTATACATTACTGTTTATATATACACAATAATAAAAAATGGAGAATTTAAAAGCAGAAAACAATGACTTGAAACAAATAATGTAGTGCTTGATAATATATTATACATTGACTTCATTGTCTTTTCTCTCATGAAAACAAGCCACAACCGTGTTTTGATTTTATATTTGTCAGATCAGGCACTGGATGCAATATATTTATTCTTTTTCTCAAAATAGTGGAATAGAGAAAAACTGTGTGAAGCAATCAGATAAATAAAACAACAGGAAACAACGCAGAGTCACTCAAGCTATTATAAAACAGAAGAGAAATAAAATGCAAGCTTAGGTCATGATCTTATGTTTACATCCATGTTTGCAAAATTATGATGAAGAGCCCCATGAAGCTGAATTTATTTTTCAAATCAAGAAATTAGAGGGACAACGACCTCAGGATGAAACAGAACAAAGCCAGTCGTAGGCTTCAAGAAGTTCTGCCAAAAACAAAAAGCAAAACAAAACAAAAACCTTCCATGCAATCCTCACAGAGTTCCTGAGTCATTTTTATTGTTGTTGTTTTTCCCAGACACCACTGACAACTCCAACTGTGCTCCACAATCCAGGAGTCATTCTCCAGACAAGACTCCCCAGGGAACAGCTTCCATGTGGGGCGTTTGTCAGACCCAAGGGTGTGCAATGTCCCTCAAAGGAAGTAGAGAGCCTGGACTCAGGGAGAGAACTTAAAAGGAAAGTTCAAAATAAAATGAATTAAATATTTTTAGAATTCATGTCTCGCCAACACTCACAAAATTGCAAATGGACAGATATTTCTAGTACTGTGGATACATTTGGCTTTATCTAAATTCAGTTTTACTCCAGGCATCAAGTCATACAACTAAAACAAGCATAAGGAAACATTAGAAGTAAAACATAAAAACTATGCTGGACGAATAATAGTGAATTAGAGTCTGATTGTTGTTCTTTTTTTTAATTAAGAAATTATTTTATTCATTTTACATACCAATCAAAGATCCCCCTCTTCCCTCCTCCTGCCCCTCCGGCTTCCCCCTCCCAACCTACCCTCCCATTCCCTCCTACAAGAAGGTAAGGCCTCCCATGGGAAGGTACATTTAGTAGAGGCAGGTCCAAGTCCCTCCCCTTGCCTCAAGGCTGTGCAAGGTGTCCCATCATAGGTAGTGGGCTCCACAAGTCCTGCTCATACACCAGGGATGGATTCTGATCCTATAGTCATGGGGACACTTAAGCAGATCAAGCTACACAACTGTCTCGCTTTGCAAAGGGCCTAGTCCAGTCCAATGCAGGCTCCACAGCTGTTGATCTAAATTTCATGAGTTCCCACTAGTTTGGTTTGGTTGTCTCTGTAGGTTTCCCCATCATGATTTTGATGCCCTTGCTCATAGAATCCCTCTCCAGTAACTGATGGAAGCAGATGCAGAGATCCACAGCCAAACATCAGGCTGAGCTCCAGGAGTCCAGTTGACTGTTGTTCTTAATGTTATATGAAATACATCCATGGTTGGGGATGAATATGGTCTCTAGACAGCAATAATTCAGACCATCCAAAAATATTACAGGATAATCATAAAGCCATATTCAAATTTTACAAAGATGACTAAGAGGAAAACTCTTCTTATATCAATATTTAATGTTGATTAACATTAATCAGGCACAGAAAAAAAGCATTCGAGGCAGGTCCAGTCCCTTCCTCCCTTCACCCAGGCAGAGTAAAGTGTCCCTGCATAGGCCCCAGGCTCCAAACAGCCAGCTCCTGCACTAAGGACAGGTTCCAGAATGGGAGGTGGGAGTAGGGAGGACAGGGGAATCTGTGGCTGATATGTAAAATTAAATTAAATTATAAAATAAAATAAGCATTCAATGTTTGTTTACCAGTCAGTGAATTACCAGTAAGTGAATGGTGTCAACCCAGACTCAGTTTCAACACCGTAAATGATGGAGGCATTCTCTCTTTCATCCCAAGGGTGGTCTTCTTCACATTACGTACTAAATTGTCATTACACCATGGAAACAAACCACCTGTTGACATTTATGAAGTGGAATGATGCAATATACACTCCTATTCTATTCTGGTTGGTATAATTGATAAAGTGTGATTTATCCATGTAGATTTGGAGATGATTGCTATTATTGTCTATTATGGTGTTATATGAATAGAATGGTTATCTGTTCTCAGTTGATCAATATGTAAAATTTCTAGGATTTGTCCATTCTATTTTCAATAAGGTCAATGCAATCATTTCTATAAGCAACTTTGCTAGAAAGCATGAATGTAATTGCTTATTCATAAGATATAGGAAGTTTTAACATTAGTAGAACTTGTGTAAACAACTTTGTAAAAGGACCTTTGGAAATAAATTTTCTTTATTTAAAAATAATATAATATGTTTATTCCCAGATAATTTCATATAACTTGATCACATTCACACATTCCATCCTCTAACTCTACTCAAATCTGCCAGCTGTCTCCACTTTATGTTTGCGTTTTAAAAAATACTAAATAGAGCCTGTCTCCCCGAAGGTGTCCTGGTCCTGTGGCTCTTACAATCTCTCTGCTTCTTTTTCAGTAATGTGCCCTAAGACTTAAGTGTAGGGCTTGTGCTATGAATGCACTGGTTGAGGTCAAGCATTCTACGGCCAGTTTATTTCTACATTTGACTAGTTGTGGCTTCCTGTAAAATCTGCTTGGTGTCTGGGATTCTTTGATGAGAGGTGAGAGCTACATTTATCTGTGTACATGGAAGACATGTTTAGAATTCGGAGAGATGATATTGGTTTAGGAAACTGGCAGTGGTAGTCTTGCTACAAGGTTCTATGGCTTCACCAACCACAGGTAGCTGACTATATGTTTAGTGAGATATATCCTGTGAGATCTTGGAGGATAAGAATGTGAAGAGCAGTGTATACAATACACAGTAGCTTGTGTTATTTCACAAGAAGCCAAAGACTATACTAGGGCCATTCAAATAATGTTTTGAATTGAGAGTTTGCTATTTTGGTTAAGAACTGATTGCTTTGGTGAGGTAGGACTGAAGAATCAGCTAGGATTAAAAAGCACCACTGAAATGAAACCTTTGGTTCACTAGTATAATTAATGCTGGTTAGTTGAAGCTGAGAAATTTGTAGTTATTAAGAGATTTGAATCATTGAGACAAAATGTTCTAGGGCTATTTCCTCCAGGTCAGCACAGGTCAGTCCAAATACTGAACATTTTACACAGTAGATGTTTGACTTTGTTTGATTGTTGTTGTTGTATTTTTTATTTTATAATTTAATTTAATTTTACATATCAGCCATGGATTCCCTTGTCCTCCCCTCTCCCACCTCCCCCACCTTTCCCCCAGCCCACCCCCCATTCCCATCTCCTCCAGGGAAAAGACTCCCCTGGGGGATTGAGTTCAACCTGGCTTGATTTTTATTGTGACTGTGCTCTGTTTCTTCTGTGTGTTGGAGGAAGAAAATATGTTATTTTTTCTTAGTTTACAAGAACTCAGATGAAGTCTTAGCCTTTTAAATAAGAGACTTTGGACTTTTGAGTATTCAAGTATTTAAAGAGTGTGGGACTTTGAAAAACCAAAATATTTCACATTGTGATATTTGATACTGATATGCAATATTGGCAATAAGCAAGAAAAGAAAGGTTGTTTAATAGTCTTGTATTGGTGTGTCAAATTGACAAGGAGTCACTTGTTCTGGTTTTCTCTTTCTTTTGTCTTTTTTTCTTTCCTACTTGACACAATCCTAGAGTTATTTGGGAAGGGGAGCTTCAAATGTAAAAAAAGCTTCCATGAGATTGCTGGGCGGTATGCTGTACGACATTTTCTTGATTGATTGATTGATTGATTGATTGACTTGGGAAGGCTTAGCCCACTGGGGTCAGTGACATCTGTTGTGGTCA
>CABHPQ010158548.1:0-10688 GCA_902168405.1 Peromyscus aztecus | reverse complement strand
TGTGTGTGTGTGTGTGTGTGTGTGTGTGTGTGTGTGTGTGTTCGGAGGTTGTGACCTAAGTGATGATGGAATCATTTGTAGGGTTCATAGAAAGGCACATATTCTTTACTAAGCCATTTTCTGCCCTGGTTCCCTGTCACACACTGGGAATTAGAGGTGGTGAGTAGAGTTACACTGAGTTCAGCCAAGTTCCCTCAGTTTCAGATATAAATTTTCAGTAGGGCACAGTGCTGTGGTCTTCCCCTTCCTCCACTGACACTGATTGGATGAGTCTTGGGAATATTTCTGTTGACTAAGTACTTCATTTTCATTGAGGTGCTGCATGTCCATAACCTCCCTGGTTAAAGTGGCAAACACAGTGGAGATATGCTAGAACAATAACTAAGGAATGTATGCCTTCAGTAAGTTTTAAGAATGAGGTCACAGCAGCAAACAACCCAACTCTTTCCCATGTCCGTGGGCCCCAACTTGTATCATTGTTGGGCCGCCTTTGTACCACTCCCATGTCTCATGGTCTGACCTTGTCTTATGCACACAGGGCTCAGTTTTGCCTTGACTCAGCTGGCTGGTGCTGATACGGATGGCTCTCTTTGTCTCTCCCTTCTGCTCTGCTGCCCTGTTCTTGTGTGTCTGCCAATTCTGCCTCTTCAGCAGTTTCTGCCTTCAGCTGCTCTTGGCCTCCCGCCCTATGGCCACTCACCTCTCCATTGCTTCTGGTCCTGCCCTCTGCTCTACCCCTGATGTCCCAATGTATGTGACATTTTGCTATCCAGGATGTAGCAAGTACAGGTCTCTTTGCTCTTGTTAATTTATTATTTCTCCTTTTATTGACACACTTGCCTCCCATTCTCTGAAAAAGCTGCTGGGAAGAGCCAATGAGCAACACTTGCTGTCAGATTTTCCTTATGGCTTCACATCATTCTTTTATGAGGCCCATGCAGCTTAGGGTGAGGACCTTACTTTACCCTCAGTAGCAGCATGGCAACCATCTGAACTTTCTCAGGGACAAGGAAGCTCTTAACTCCACATAAGGCTTACTCATCATTGCCTGGGCCTCTTATTGAGGACTGCTAAGTTCTGATGACAAATGTGAATTAGATTTAGGTATACTCTCTGCTCCCTCCTTCTCTTCCTCTTCCTATCCCCCCACTCCTTTTTTTTTTTTTTTGACAGAGTCTCTTGTAGCCCAAGCTGGCTTCAAACTTGCTATATAGCTGAGGATAACCATAAACTACCAGTAGTTCTTTCTGCTTCTAGCTCTCAAGTGCTGGGATTACAGGTGTGTTATATAATAAGCACAGTTTGTGTGACGTGATGTGCATATTAAGCAAGTACTTTGCCAACTGAGCAAACATCCCTAGATTGAAACAAAGTCTTGATTTATCGTACTGTTTTTGTGTGTCAGTTTGACACAAGTTAGAGTCATCAAAGAGGAAGGAGCTTCAGTTGAGGAAATTCCTCCATGACATCCAGTTATAAGGCATTTTCCCAATTAGTGGTCAATGGGGGAAGAGCCCAGTCCATGGTGGGGTGGTGTCATCCCTAGGCTGGTGATCCTGGGCTCTGTAAGAAAGCAAGCTGAGCAGGCCAGTAAGCAGCACCCCTCCATCACCTCTGCATCAGCTCCTGCTTCCAGGATCCTGCCCTATTTGAGTTCCTGTCCTGACTTCCTTCAGTGATAAACAGCAGTGTGGAAGTGTAAGCCAAATAAACCCTTTTCTCCCCAACTTGCTTTTTGGTCATAGTGTTTCATAGCAGCAATAGAAACCCTAACTAAGACATTTATAGTATCTATAGACAGCTGGATCTCCACTGTGATAATGCCCTCTGCTATAGTAACAGTGGTGATGGTAGTAATGCTATCATGAATATTAATAATAGTTATTATTGCTGTTATTAATTATTATTGGTAAAGTCCTCTGAAGACATCAATTGAAGCTTAAACTTTTGGTTCCTCCTTGAGCGTTTTCCCCATGTTAAATAATAATATAGCTCATGTACAGCAAAGGTTGATGAGCTTCTAGTTGACCGTTAATCATTTGAAGAGACCTAGGAGGGTAACCTCTCATCCTCTCAGTGAGTTAGTCACTTTCGTAGCGGCGCTCCAGTGACACTTGGAGACAGCTGACCTGAGTGTGCATGAGGAGCCAGGCGATGAGCATCTACCACCGAGTTCTAGCAACAAACCCGTCAACCTACCTGCAATAGCACAAGCTTTAGCAATGAACTGAAGACGATGACGAGGGAGGCGACGTTGAGAAATTCGACGCTTGGGATGACAGGGATCTACTCCAGGGTGGAAGAGTCTGGTTATTACTGGGACTCCAACTGCATATCTCACACTGAAACATCTGGCAACTCCGGCTCGTGGGGGAAATCTAGGATTGAAAAGAGCTGGGGATAAAGACAAAGTTGACTAAGCACAGTTGCAGGGCCCAAAGAGTAAAGGACATTCCCATTTGCTCCAGGCTTTCCAGGGGCTCAGTGAAAGTACAGCCTGGTTTAGGGGCTTGCGTAGAAGTTAGGGGAGCAGGAGAGTTCATGATGGGTGGGAAGTTTAGTTCGTTAACAGAGGACTCTGGAGTTCATTAAAGAGTGCAAAGGACAGATTCAGCACCCCCCCCCCAAAGGGGAGAGCAAAGAAAGGCTACAGCAGGTTAGCAAGGCTGTAGCTAAGAGATCAGGAGGTTAGGGCAGGATTTAAGACCTAGCACAGATTAGATTTCTAGGTAGGCAATCAGCTGGCCCAGCTCCTCCAGGCTCTTTAAACGACAGAAGTTACAGTTCTTTATGTAAAACCAATGTGGGCTGAGATTGAATCAGAAGCTGGAGGGAGCAGACCTCCCTATTGAAGGAAGAAATCACTGCAGGGGAAGAGAGACATGGTAGGCGGTGACTGGCTAATATGGTGATATAACAGAATCACTGGGTAGCTGGTCTTCCTGGTTGTTCTGTACTAGGGGTCTTTATGGAATGTAAAACTGAAGCTGTAAAACACATACAGTTATGGGCAAAGTGGGATAGGGATATGTCAGGCGCTGTATAAAGATATGTCATTTATTGTCTTAATGAAGTGCTTGCTAAGTGTTGCTCAAGGTTAAACATGGAAAACAAAACCATACACGCAACATGTATTATATGGAATTGGTAGTAATCTGAGTGGTAAGCACTTATTTACTTCTTATTGATATATGTGCAATTGTAGATCTTAAAGCCTCTAAATTAAGAAAGATCTCAGATATCATTTTGTTTATCACTGTGTGAATGATAAACTTGAGTCATGGAGGTGAGATCGATCATTCAAATTTGGGTAGGTAGTGAAGGGGACAAATCTTTGGAGTGCAGATTCCTTCCTTGCCCTCATCAGTTCTTTCTCTTAGACCAAGAAATTCTTAATTCCTCCTCTTGACAAGATGCTTCCCTTTTGAGGCTGGTTGTTTTTCTAGTTATTTTTCTTCAGATGGCTATGGTGAACTCCACCATGGTGTCAGAATGACAGCAAGTTGTAATGCTTCTACAATGATTACTAATATGAATAAAACTGTTCCTCTTAGATTACAACCACTGTTACTTGAAAAGAAGAGAATGTCTGATAATGCTTGTAATGGCCCTATTTCATAAGTGGGTTGGAATGAAGCAAGCTGTGAATTTAAGGGGCCCATCAGCATATCTTGACAACCTGATATTTCTCTGATTTCTGGCTGCAAAGCTCTGAGGTGGAACCTTAGCTCTGGACTCAATTTACTCTTTGCAGCATGCCATTTTTTATTTACCATCTAGACTATAAGTCAAGTTCAGGATGTGTATCCCTACAGGAAGAAAAGAAAAAAAGATACTACACAGTGACCTGAAATCTGTTATGAGAGCAGGCCATACCTGGAGAGTCAGTGTGACTGACAAACAGCCCTTCAAGCTGCAAAGTTTAAAGGCACAGATCGATTTCAACTTCAGGGTCAGCTTGCCGTTTTTCATTCAATGTATTGTCAGGTCTAGGATGCTGCACATGCCCAGAGGAGCTTCTCAGGGATTGTCTCCTACAGAGAGTTACTAGGATAAAAATGTTCTGAGCAAGTCCACAGGTAAGATATGTTTGCATTTTTAAAATGCTCTGGGTGTGTACTGGAGAAAAGTCACCGTCCAAGATTCTCTACTTCCAAAAAATTAGGCTGGTAGACTGGTCCCTGGTAGCTCAACTAGCTCCTGGGAGGTTGGATCAATAATAAATCAGTAGTTGGTTAAGAGCTGCAAGAATCATGCTTTGGTACTTGAATCTGTAAAATTTCTAGATGACAGGCTAAATGGATATTATTGCTGTATACTTTTGGTTTGTTTATATAACATCACAATTTTCTTGTGTTTGAATTTATTCATCTCCTTGTTCAGCACAATGCTCAGATTATTTAGAAAGTGAATGGTGTGTGTGTGTGTGTGTGTGTGTGTGTGTGTGTGTGTGTGTGTGTGAACATTCTCAGGAAATATAGTTTGGGGAATGGTAAAGAAAGAAAATAATTGCTACTGAGGAAAAATATATATTACAGACTGAAAGCATATTCTCACACACTACAATCAATTCATAGATAGGGACATTGATGTTTTAAAACTAAATGATTTATCACAATTCTAAAGAATATTTCCCCCATCATGGAAATGCTCCTTAGTACAAAAAAATCTCTAAATAGTTTTAAAATGACTAGTAGAATATCTCTTATAATATATAATTGGAAATAACTAGAAGAGTCTTATGCTTCAGTAAACATAAACTTATTGAATACTAAGAAAGGGAAGTTCATTGCTACTGCAACTTAATAAGTGTTTGGCCTAAAAATTTTCTTCATTTCTTGCATTTAAGACCTTGCATGTTCTTGTCAGAAGCAATTAAAAATTGGCTCAGGAGAAGTTCAAATTTTAGGTGGTTAATAAACTCATTTGGGGAAATGGGGGATTGTTTTCTCAGACAGAGTAAAATATTTTCTTTATAAGAATGTTGTTTTTATGTTGCAGAATATTTGTTTAACTATGCAATGATGTGTTCTTTTTTTTTTTTTTTAATCTTGCCTGCCTAAGGCACCTTATTGGTCTAATAAAAAGCTGAATAGTCAATAGTGAGGGAGGAGGTAGAGGTGGGACTACCAGGTAGGGAGATTAAGTAGGAAGAGGAATTTAGGCTAGGAGTAAGAAAGAAAAAGAGATACCAGGAAGACACCAGGACCAGCCATCCAGACACAGAAGAAGCAGGAAAGTAGGACATACAGAATGAAAGAAAAAGCCCCAGGGCAAAATGTAGATAAATAGAAACAGGTTCAATTAAGTTAAAAGAGCTAGTGGGACAAGCCTAAGCTAAGGCTGAGCATTCATAATTAATAAGTCTCCCTGTCTTTATCTGGGAGCTGGCTGGTGGCCCAAAGAAAATGCCAACTACATTTTGATGATGAATCAGTCCCTAAATTAGCTACTCCAATATTCATTATGAAGGAAAAACTATTAAAATATTATTATATTTGAAATATTTTTTATTATATTATACTTAAAATATTTTATTGGATGAAGCAAAGTGGAGTCTCTGAACACACACACAATGTCACACAAGGCAATGACGGAAGGTAATGCTAATGATCCTTCTTCTAAGGTGACAATACTTCCCATGAAATATTGAGGTCAAGCACGTAGGATGGCATGCAATGGTATACTTTTTGATGTAGGTAACGGTATGGTGGTTCTTTGCTGGGTTTGATTAGCTAGTTTTGTTAGTTTTCTTTAAAAGTGGCTCCCAGTCAAAACTGATTTTTTCAATCTTATTAAGAATAAATCCATATCTAATAAGTAAAACCCAGAACAAAAGAAGAATAAGACACCCTGGTTCAAAGCAGACGTGGATACACAGCACCTTTCTGTGGGAAGGCCCAGGCTGAAAAGCACTGTTTTCTTATCCTGTCATGGTGCATGAAGGGTAAACCAAAGCCACTTTTGAGTCTCAGTTTTCTCATGTTTTAAAATGAGAACAATTGTGGATGATGCCACCTTTGGAAAGATACTGCAAAAACACTAAGAAAATCATTTAACGTTGCATCCAATATCACAGCCATGTTGTGAGCCCAAAGAGAGTCCTGTAAGAATTCGTTGTAAAGTTAGGTTATGTGAATAGAAATTGAAATTCACAGTGTGAACTGGCTATTTGAGACTGCATTGATTAATCTTCTTATAAAATGGATTTTTTTTTTAGACCTTACAGCTTTTGTTTAAAACAGGAGAAATTTTCAATAGAGTAAGCCACTGTGCTTATTATAGACTTGGTGAAGGTATGCCCTTTTCATATTTTCCTTTTGATTTATTCTGTCTCTTAAATAACTGTACTTCTCCAGTTAAATATGAGGCTGGAGAGTGACAGAAGATTTCTCTGTTTCCTTCCCAGCCAAGCTGTTCTCTGGTCCCACCCACATCTGGATATACCTTTGCCCACTTGAACCCTTGAATGCTCAGGCTCAGGTAGTACCCATCCCTGGGGCAGCCACACTCAACCACCTGTCAGATCTGTCCCCGGACTTTTGGAGCCATTGGACCCTACTTTTCTAGTTACTGCAATGCGAGCTCTGTGGTGCAAGCGGATCGTTCCAGGAAGTGGTCTAGCTTCCACAGAAGTAAATCCTCTCATTTACTGCTGGAGACCTCAGCCATGCTGACTTACCAAGAGCTGACCAAAATTTCTGTGTTCTTCTTACATCCAGAACATCATAGCTTGTGTCGTTCTATGCCAATCTGTCTGTAGATTTTAAGTAGATGAGCATTCTCTATCTTAATAAAACAAAGCAATACAAGGAAGAAAACCAGTCTGCTACGTATATAGCAGGGAAGAAGAAGCATGGTTTGGTCTTGACTGTTGTGTCTGAACTATGTTGGAATCTTCTATACAGTGCCCCCTCATAATGGAAG
This sequence comes from Peromyscus aztecus, assembly GCA_902168405.1. Lineage (NCBI taxonomy): Eukaryota > Metazoa > Chordata > Mammalia > Rodentia > Cricetidae > Peromyscus > Peromyscus aztecus. Next base: position 3,761 of record CABHPQ010158548.1, on the reverse strand, counting down.
GAAAAATGACATTGACATCTCATAGAAATTACAGAGTTGATAACTCAAAACCAAAGATGGGCTGGTATTGTTGTAAATTTGGTTATAGAAATAAAAGGGAAGGCCTAAAAATTATGCTTACTGAAATTAAAGTGACACCTATTCATATGATTATGCAGCCATGCTTTCTCAATTGATGGGGCACTGTGGACTTTAGTAACTGGGGTGGGATGAATATAAAGATGGTCCTCATGACTGTCACCGTTAAGGAGATTGTCGAGGCAGGCCTATTCTAATCATGAACGCTTGGAAACCTTGAGTTTCTCTGGCTGAGAGCAGAAGAGATGTCAGCAGAAAGTGAAGCCCAAGAAGGAATTTTCTGTTATCTCTGTCTTTGAAGATAAAGGGCCATTTGTGAAGGCCACAGAACAGTCCTTAGGACCTGAGTGTGATTATGGGCTTGCAGTCAACAAAGTCCTCTGTCCCACTCTTTCCACCACTCAGACAAGAGTCTTTCCCAAAGCCTCCAGAGAACTGTCAAGACCAAGAAAAACTTCAGTTTCAACCTTCTGACATTCTAAGAAAACCCAGTTAAGCATCCTGTGAATTAACAAATGGATGTGACGTAAAATTTCTAAATTGATGGTGATTTGATATATAGCATAAAGATGGATATAATATGTAGACCTTGTTTTTATTTGGGGTAATATTGTATTGAACAGATTGCAAAAGGGGAAGATACGTTGTTAGGAAAGTTCTGGGAAACCACCTTGTTTCAACAACATATGTCTTCTGAGGCAATGTGTGTTTGGGGGAGTAAAAAAAAAAAAATCCAATAAAATAGTTCTTTGTAATTTACAGCCTGAATGGAATAGCGAGTGCTGGAAATTTGAGTCATTGCTTTAATAGCAAGTCAATAGATCTGACTTTCATTCTGGAATTCTGACTGAACATGTGAAAGAATGAATAATCCAGCTAGTCTTGTTGATACAGGCCTTCAGGCTTTTGTATTAGCTCATCTTCAAGCTTTTGATATTCCGAACAAGAAGAATACTAAGAAGAAGAGGAAGAGGAATGTAAGCCTAACAGGAAACATAATTCCAGGTATTAAGGTTGACTCATTGTGAGTTTTGTATTATACTTTGATATGTCACTTGAAGCAAATTGGGTCTTTATCCTCCAACTCCCTTTCTTTCAAGAAGTCTACCTGAAACGAAGAATTGTTCCTCTGATGTGACCAGACAGATTTTTGTGGATATAATTGTATACTTTCCAGACCAAAGCTTCTGTACACAATAGCGTGTAGCCACAAGTTTTCCTGTGTCCTGCCCAGCTGCAGTTGGGACAAATCTCTTCCACCCATGTCCCACAGCTACTAGGTCCCAAATAAACACACAGGAGCTTATTTTATTTTCAAATTATGGCCATGGCAAGCTTCTTGCTAGCTAGCTTTTACATGTTAAATGAACCTATTTCTATTAATCTATGTTTTGCCACATGTTCCGTGGCTTTACCAGTCTGCTGGCATGTTGTTCCTTTGGTGGCAGCTGGCGTCTCTCTCTGCCTTCTTCCTATCTCTCTTCCTGTCTATCTCTTGGATTCTTCCTGTCTCTCTTCCTGTCTGTCTCTTGGATTTCTGCCTGCCTCTAAGCTCCCTTGCCATAGGACAACACAGCTTTATTTATCAACCAATCAGAGCAACATATATTCACAGCATACAGAAAGACATCCCCCAGCAATATCGGTGTGTGTGTGTGTGTGTGTGTGTGTGTGTGTGTGTAAAATATCATTGTTAATTTGGTATTCTGAAACAAAGCTGTTTTAGTTACATTGTTTATCACTGTGACAAATAGCTGAGAAAAACATGAGAGTGGAGGTTTGCTTGTTTTGTCCCCAAGTTTCAGAGATTTCAGCCTGCACTTGTTTGGCCCTCTGTGCTTGGGCAGATCATCATGATAGCAGGGACATGCAGTAGGAGAAATTGTTGAAGACAGAAAGCAGAGAGAGGAAGAGAGCCAACCAGAGACCTGGCTTAATATTCAAAGAAAGGCACACCTCCAGTGACACATTTCTTCCAGCTAGGCCCTTCCCCATAAAGTTTCAGTAACTGTCCAAAGTTGTGTCAGTAGGTATTACATCAAGTATTCAAAACCCAAGGCTGCTGGGCTGTTCACATGTAAATATAACAGTGATGGGCACCTTTCCATCCTTTTTGGGGTATAATAAATGTTGAGAGCACCAGAAAAGTTTCTAGTCAACACTTTCATGTCTTGACATAACCAACATGTAGTCTCTAAAATTCAGCAACAGTGAAGCTTTATGCCATGGAATCACAGGTGAACAGCACCACTGAGGAAAGAAAGTGTGAGTCTTTACCTGCAATGAGTCTTTGTGAAGCAGCAACTGCCCTTAAAAAGTTAAGTCAGGGGCAGAAGGGATGTCCATCACATGGGACATGGGTATGAGTAGGGAAAGTCCACAAAGTTGAAGAGGGGGACAGGAAAACCCAATTACTTAGGTTTTTAGATGTAAAAAAAATGTTACTATGTCTATATAATTCTACAAAGAGATTCAGTTTGAACATTTTCAATTTGGGGCTTGGTTTCTCCTGGCAGTTATAAAGAATACAGAACTGACCATTTTGACAGTTTTAAGCTCAGATGTTGGTAGCAGGAAGTACACGAACATTGTCATGAGATCCTGTGGGCATTTGCAATTGAAGGATATGACAGAAGTTTTCAGTACTTTGCTAACACCGAAGTCTGCTGTTTTATGCTTTACTTTGTCACTTACATTATTATGTAAAAGATATAACTTTGATGAGTTTTGCTAATTTACATTCTACAGAGAGCTAGCTAATAGATGGTATTATGTCTGTAGTCCTAAATCTCTCCAGGAGCAAAAATAATTGAAAATATTCATTACAAATTGTTCCTAACATACAATGATTTGACTTAATGAGTTTTGACTTTATAATGGTGTGGAAGCCATGTCCATTAGGATTTTGAATTTTGATCTCCTGAGCTAGTGAAAGGTGGTTACATTTTTTTCTTATGATGCTGGGAAGTGGCTGTCAGTCATCACATAGAGTCAGCCTCACAATCATAAGTGTGAATGACCATTATTCCATGGGGTGCTGTGTTGCTAAGTGATAATGTTATTTGGAAGTTCATCATATTACATGTATTTTCAACTTGCAATATGTTCAACTTAAGATGTTTCTTTTGAGTTGTGGGAAATTTGTACACTGTGTGAAGATGTGTCACTGACTGGTTTCAATAAAGAGCTGAATGGCCAATAATTAGGCAGGAAAAGGTTAAGTGGGACTTCCTGGGACAGAGAGAACTCTGTGGAAAAGAAAAGTAGAGTCATCAGCTAGACGTGGACAGGAAACAGGAAGTGCAAATGAAAGAGAATGCCATATGGCAAAACGTAGATTAATATAAAAGGGCCAGTTTAAGTTACAAGAGCCCTCTGAGCCAATCTAAGCTAAAGACCAAGCTTTCCTAATTATTAAGAAGTCTTTATGTCATTATTTGGGAGCTACAGTACAGAGAAAGCCTTGCTACACTTTTGGGTTACATATCTCATAATACAAAGGTCATGACTGACTGTATCTTGTTCCTGATATTTAGGATGTGTTGTTGGTACCTTAACTTTTGGAGCATACTGAACTCTGTACAAATCACGTTCAAGTAAAAGATGGATCCTCGTACTCAGCTTTCATTCTTTCTTTGTTTTCCCTTCCTTCCTTCCTTCCTTCCTTCCTTCCTTCCTTCCTT
>CABHPQ010158547.1:0-15469 GCA_902168405.1 Peromyscus aztecus | reverse complement strand
ATGTTTTAGCCGGTAGGCTGTTTTGTAGCAAGGCCAAGATGTGCAGAATATACTTCTTCCAGTGCAATTCATAGACTCCTAGGGGAGGTAAACTCATTATGTGATAAAGGTAGTAAAAAAATTGGTTGTGTGTGCGTGTGTGTGTGTGTGCGTGTGTGTGTGTGTGTGTGTGTGTGTGTGTGTGTGTGTGTGTGTGTGTACCACCAAAATATGAAGTCCTGGTCATCTGTTCCACAGCTCCACTATACTGCATTATTAAGTCAGAAGCGCAGATTTGCATTACTTAAATATAGTCCAGGATGATTGAAATAAGTATCCTCCTTTCTTTGTCTATAGGTAGAAAAGCCAGCTCATGTGTTGATATCTTCTGCTGAAGGGGAAAAAATCAATATAGCCTCCATTTTTATTTGAACCTGGAAGTCTTTGGTTTCCACAGATTGTTTCTTAATGTGGAATACGTTTTCACAAAGAAAGAATGCAGCACTTGGTATCTAGTCTACTTCAGTCTCTAAATTTTACCTGATAAGACCATGATAGCTGTTAAGAGAAACTATTAAAAAGCAATCTGTAGCCAGGCGGTGGTAGTGCACACCTGTAATTCCAGCACTCAGGAGGCAGAGGAAGGCAGATCTCTGAGTTCAAGGTCAGGTTTGTCTACAGAGCGAGTTCCAGGACAGCCAGGGCTATACTGAGAAATCCTTTCTTAAAAAACAAACAACAACAACAACAACAAAACAAGCCTGCATTTGTTTCTTGGCTGGTTGCTATGACAAAATCCTTAAAATCGCAACATAAGGAAGGAAGGTTTATTCTCGCTCACCTCCTGAGAGGACAGTCAGGCTTGATAGGGAAGTCTTAGCAGCAGGCGCTTGTGACAGATAGTTACATTGTATCTCCAGTCAAGAGGCAGAGAGAGAGAGAGAGAGAGAGAGAGAGAGAGAGAGAGAGAGAGAGAGAGAGAGAGAGCACTAGTGCTCAGCTCCCTTTCTCCTTTTCATTCAGTCTAGGACCACAGCCCATAGGACGGAGCCACCATTTAGAATGAGTCTTTTCTACCTCAGTTAGCCCAGTCTAGGACCTCCCTCACAGACATGCCCAGAGGTATGTTACCCGGGTGATTCTAGATGCTGTTGACCTACGAATTGATACTCACCGTGACACAACCTAACCCTTCTACTACATCTAATTTCCCTCTACCAATGGGTCACCTCCATCACTGCTTTCTTTCTCCTCTTAGGGGACAATCTTGCATGTCATATGCTGTCAAGTCCCTTGGGCTAACCTTGTCACCTCTCAGAATACTGCTTCTTGAGTCGGCCTATGAGATACAAACAGGGCAAGACCCTCTTCCTTCTTGCTCTACCTTAGCCAGGACAGAACATGAACCCACAACATGTAAGAACAGAGAACCATTGGGAGCACCAAAGGTGTGACCGTAGAAGACAATGAACTAGAAGGAAATGAGATCATCTGGGACTGCAGGGCTTTTGGATGCTACAGCACCATGGTGCAACATTCGTACATTCCTTTATCTAGTCCCCACTGGTCAGCGTGCTCCTCAAAGTGTGGCACTGGGATTTCCTTATCTTCATTTGAACATAACATGTAGAAAACAGCATGCAAATGATCACTTAATTAATTAATTAATCCATGCTACAAGATTAATTAAGTCCCCCAAACAAACTTCCCATTTATTCAGTGGTCTAAACTAGAATTGAGAAGGAAAGCAGTTTAATTGAATTAGTCCACTCTGAGGCATAAATTATTAAAAATACATCCGTCTGAAGTAAGACTTGGCAATGGTGTTTTTTAACAATCTGCCCAGGAAGTTTTCTTGAGAAGTCTGGCATCGGAAACTTTCTGCATGCTGGCTGCCCTGGCTTCCGTGGCAGCTCTTGCCATTGCCTCCACACTCCATACAGTCCTCTGGCCGTGCTACTTTTGTGGTCTCCCCACATACACCTTCCCTTCCCATGCTCCTCATATTGCTCAGCATTCTTGCAGAAACCTGAAGGGACAGCGTTACCCATGGTCTGTCTACCCAACATCTTCTCCTTGCTGTTCCCTTTCGCCTTCCGAATCTGATATCTGATTGCTCTTTGTCTTACACATGGATGCCAGAAAATTATGTTTCATTGTGAACATGAATTAAACTACCAGAGTAAAATATCACCTCTCCATTTAATATATAAATATATGTGTGTATATATATATATATATATATATAATTCTCTGGAAATTTTAAGAACTTTGATAACAGAAATGAGGGGGGAAAACCTACAAAGTTTTTAAAGAGTTCTTGGCAGGTTATCACAGTGGCAGATGGACTGGATTGATATTAGTGTTAATATTCATCATCTTCAGGGAAAAATCATTGTTACATACAGAAAAAGATGCTTCCTAGTAACCACAGCTATGAAAACAGGCCATGATTCCAGATGCTTCTTCCCAGGGTCTCCTTATCCTTAGGCATAAAATAACCACACAATTTGAAAACGACCTACTCAGTGCTCCCGCATTTAGTATTTCCTTCTGATGGACTCAAACTTGTCTCATCCTGCTCCATTTCTACAAAAAGAAGTTTCAGTGACCCAACAGAGTGAGTGTGGGGCATTGTTCGAGGACCTAAAGATGGATGTGTGTCATGAAAGCATCATAATTGTATTCTCTGATGATGGATCTGCTGTACTCATGAAATATTCAGAGCTTGTTCATTTAAGATGATCTGAAATACACTGACTGCTTTTTTTCTACATGTATGCCTTTTCTGAGCAATTTTTATCTAACGGGGGGGGAGGTATTTATCAGGATTAATTAATACACAAGAGGAAAGAGCTATCTGTGATTAAACCAACTTCCCAGGTTCATCATAAATATTTTATCTGTCTCCGTGACTCTGCAATTCTGTCTTTGTCACTTAGGAAGTAGTCTTAGCTAGGAGCCTTGAAACTTGATAGGAATGAAAACAGAGTAGCAGGATTCTCATGATTCTTCCAGCAGGGACTCCATCAGAGAAGAGACCAGTGGAGCACAGAAAAAGAGACGGCCATTTCCAAAATACAGTGAAGGCACCCCCAGCCCTGCACATCCATGGCTCAGCCTGATTCTCTGGAGTCAACGTCCTATAGGAGGCTCAGGAGAAAGCTTTGGCAGATGTTAGACAGCCCACAGAGAAGAAGAGGGTCATGTCAGGATCCCTTGAATTGTATGCTAACCCTTTGGCCCTACTATTTTGAACATATTCCCCTCCACCATGTATGGTCCCCTCACTTCATCCTTCTATCTGACATCTACCACCCAACCTCAAAAATCAGATTTCAGTTCTTCACTCTAATATCTTTCTCAGTATTGTTTACATCTTCCATAACTGGAACCTTCCATCTGAGTGGAACTGATTTCAAGCAGCAAAGTTTCAACCACCCAAGGTGACCAAAAAGGAGCTATATTCTCTACTCATACCTCTCAAAGGACATCAAGAGATTTCTGACTGTAGCTTAGAGGCATATTTATTTAAACTCTCTTTTGTCTATTTCCTTTTCATACTAAAGATGTTCTCTTCAGTCTCTCCATACAGAGACTTATCTTCCTCCAGCTCATAAGCCTTGCTTCCTTCCTTTCTTGTAGGAGAGATATTGGTTAATAGCCAAAAGCTGTCTTGAGAGTCCGGAGGAAGAACAATTCCTGTTAATGTGCAGGTTCCATGTATTTGAGTCTCATCACAAACCTCATAACACCTTTGTATTTGAGATATTTTCCTGCATGTATATTGACCCTGTCTTTCCAAAGAAATTATAGATTCTCTAAGGAATGAATTATGCTTTATTAGCTTTTGTGTTTTAGTGCAATGCAAGCTCTCAATTATGGTTTGTAAAAAAAAAATGGAAAGAAATTAAAATATATACAAATATAGGCCATTGATTAAGACTTACATTTCATCAATTCCTTCTGAAAATGCCATGTACTGTGCCAGCAATTACTTTTGGCTAATGATTATAAAATAAAAAGTCAAACTAATCTGGGTGAAGGCTTTGGAAGTAAGTGGCTGGGGTCTGGAACCCTGCTCACAGGAAGATCTCCACTGTTTTCTGCACTGCTCTCCTTGATCTTCTTTTTTTTTTTTTCTCAGTCTAAGCCAGGGTGTTGATGCAAGGTCACGGAACTTATGCCAAGGTATCTTCTTCCTGGAGCATTTTCACCTGAGACCAAGGTCTGAAATAATGCCTCTCTGCTGATGAATTCTAAACACTAGGAATAGCATCAACTTTGAAGCATACTAACACCGTGAGTCTCAGGGGCTGTTTATTCCACTTTCAGAAACAGTCAAGGATTCCCTTCTAAGATGTTCTCCAGCAAGGACTGATGAATGCTCAAAAACATCTTGAAATTCTGCTGTACAGCTCCACATCTTAGGCAGTGTTCCCTAGAGGTGAACTGTATCACTCGCCATGAAATCCCTATGCACTGGGCCCAGGGCTGCTTTTGTTTCTGTAGCTACATGGAAGTGTTGAGTCGGCTTCATGGAATCTACTCAGATTTTTTTAAAAACAGTTTTCAACATCTTTGTGACTTTTCTCTCCAAGGCTAAACTTCCTTTCTTCCCATTCTTCATTGTGTGGCACTCTAGCCCTTCTCCTTGCTAAGGACTAGGCAAGGCAAAGATGTAAGCCTGCTCACACACTGACAAAGAAACCTGCCACCATTTCATAGATGCTGGCCAAAGACAAGCCTTCTGGGTCAGAGAAAGAGGTTTTACGGTTCATGAAAGAGCAAAGTATAAATGAGCTTCATGCATGTCAGTCCCTCTAGCTTTCACACACACACACACACACACCAAAGTTAATTCATTCTATGAAATATCACCTGTCCTTTCAATTCTTTATGACCTGTCTGGTGTATGAGTTTGTGATACACCATGATCCCTGCACCACAGAGAAGACTAACACAATATAATTCACGTTTTACATATGAGAAAAACTACTTCATCAGGAACTAAGGGTTGTCATGTGAGTAATATGTACATAGATGCAAATACATGCATTTGTATGTGAACACAGGTTCACATACATACATGGAAAGGAGTTCATGCCCATGTAAAGTAGAGACTAAGTATGCATTCTTCTCCCAACACACAGCTGTATGCACAATTCAGATGACAGTAAGACCATGGTTCCCAACATGTGAGTCACAATAGGGGTCATATATCAGATATCTTGCATATCAGATATTTACATTACAATTCATAACTGTAGCAAATTTATAGTCATGAAGTAGCAATGAAATAATTTCATGGTTAGGATTCACCACAACATGAGGAAATGTTTTAAAAGGGTCACAGCATGAGGAAGGCTGAGAACCACTACACTAACATGATCCTATAGCGCACAGGTAGTAGGCAGTGCTAAGTGCTGTCTGGTTGGACCTGGGAATGTTAGCCAGGACAGGCAAAAGAGAAGAGGGTTACAGGATGAATCATGAGAGAAAATATGCTGAAGGCATGGCTTCACAATCTAGGACCAGATATTGTTCTCATGGAGCTCTTCAGGCAGAGGCTCTCGGAAGAACCCAGAGCCAATTAGTGGGGCTTTTATTACAGGCCAACATTGCATATGAACTTTCTATTTATTGCCACCAAAACACCATACAAAGGTCTTCTCATTCTTATTTTGTGCTTAGCACAATGAAGGCCAAATGAAGTAATGTGGCCATGTCACAAGATTTAAAAGTGCTCAGGTTCAAACCTAAAAGTGCTGGGACTGTCTTAACTGGGCCCTGGATTCTGTTCTGATCTCAGATAACTTCTTGGAAAACCCCAAGTTGCATCAACTCAGACATTAGCCAGATATTCTCCTGCCTCTGCTGCTACATCCATCCACAGGAAAACTTACAGGTTGAAAAATAATACTTCCATGATCACCTGTAGCACAGGGTAAAACTCAGCCTTCTCCCTATATGGACAATTCCCATGTTCCCATGTGATGTTCCCTGAGCATTCTACCTTGCCATGCCCAACCACATACCAAAAGACAAACACGGCTTCTGATTTTTTGTGGTTCACTTTTCACTAGCAGCTTGTAAAGAGGCAGAGAATGTCAAGAGTCCCTCAGGGACGCCACCCGGGACGCGATTCCATTGGTAAAGTGTTTCTCTTGTAAACTTAAAGACCTGCACCCCATAACCCCTCCATTTTCCAGTGGTATGATTTGTAGTAATTTATTTCATTTCAGCCTCAACTTCCTTATCTTTAAGATAGACATGATAGCACTGTCCAACTACTGGAAATGCTGGGAAGGTTGAATTCATTAATCAGTGAAAGGCATTCGGTGATACATGCTTGGTGTCCCACCCGAGCTGGCCAGGGAAATCCACAAAGCCAGAAAGCATGGCCCCTGCCTTAACACTCACATGGGAGTCCAGGCATAACACAATTAGGCAAACAATTAATTAGAGAAGAGATGAGTGCTCTGTAGGAGAAGTACAAAGTGCAGCAATGGCCTGTCCCATAGGTCAGGATGGGTCGGAACCAGCTGGATCAGGGGTCAGTAACTGTGGTCTGGCTAGTTTTTAATAAATAAAAGGTTATAGGAACACATCTTCATTCTTTCATTTACATATTGACTATGGCTGATTTTACACTATAGCAGTAGAGTATTGGAGACAGAGACCCCAGATCCCGAAAGCCAAAAATAGTTACTATCTGGCCCCTGAAGGAAAGTCAGCTAACCCTTGAAGAAGATGAAGCAGGAGGAAGAGATAAGCCATACAGAGGAGCTAAGAAGACGGGTCTAGGACTTAAGCAGTTCAAGTCTCCAAGGTGTGAACCGACCCAAACCCAGCTCCTCTCATCTGAGGAAAAGACAAGTCTTCCCCGCTGATGACTGCACCCTCCTCTATCTTCACTGCTTCCTCTTCTGCAAAGACACTCCCTCCCAGTTGTCCTGTCTCCTGTACGGCCATCTCCTCCCTCTTTCCTGCTCCCCCATACACACTTGTTTTTAGGTACAGGGTCTGGTGTGGAACCCAGCTGACCTCAAACTTGTGATTCTTCTGCCTCAGCTTCCCAAGGGCTGGGAATATAGATAGGCATGGATCATCACACCCAGCTTCCTGAACCCCCTTGCTCACTACCTTCCTCAGTTAGAACCATCATCACTCTCTTTATTCTCAGAGAGTCATTCTCCATAGTATCTCATTCACATTCCCGTCTAGCCCATTTATTCTTCTTAATGTCCTTTGTATTGTTCCTTCCATGTCTACGTCCAATGCCTATCCCAGGTCCTCCTGTTACCACATCCCCGAGTCCCTTTACTCCAACTCCTAATAATCATCCTGACTCCAGGCCCCAATCCTTTACACCCTGCTCCCACTCTGCCTTCAGAGTCTTCATTTTATAAAACTCAAATCTGGCCATGTCACTCTACTCCCTAAAGCTCATCAAGGGCTTTCAGTTGCTTATGGTAGGAATCTAGACTTTTAAACTCTGAATGGTTTGTTCTGACCCATCTCCAGTTTAATCCCATGTAAAGCAGGACCTCATATCCTATAGCCACAATCATTTGTTTTTCTTTTTTGACCATGTCATACCTTTTGGACATGCTCTGATATTTAATAAATGTCTCAACTCTGAATTCTCAGAATGAAATACAAACCAGTAGTGCATTTTCCCAGCCTGCCTTGCAGCTAGAGTGCAAGTTGCCTAAGGCAACTGAGCGCTCTCAAGTCAGATTCTAAACCTGAGACTAGGAGCATGAAAAAATATACACAGCACAAGGCTCGTTCTGTGTGAATGAAGCAGAGATGTCAGGGTCTCTGACAGCGCCATTGCCCCCGCACTATCCAACGAATAGTGAACATCATCACTACTATGCTCATCAAAGGGACAATGATGCCTCCTCCATACTACATAGCTCTGTAATCATAACCATAGCTAATGAGTCTATAACATTAAGTCTAGAATTCCTCTACCCCTAGAAATTCCAAGTTCCTTGATCTTTAACAAATTCATTTTTCTACCTAATCTAAGAGTTCATTTAAGTTTTCTAAAAGTAAAAGTATAGTATACCCATGAATTCTCTTCTCATATCCATTCCCACCTAGTGGGGAAAATCAGTTTTTCCATCTTTTTCCATCTTCCATGCTCACTGTACACTAATGCCCAGTCACCCCACTCACACTTTAAGGTGTGCGTGTATGTTCACACTTCCCTCTCCACCCCCATTTCTACCATTTCCACAACAAATTCATTCCTTCGCTCATCAATCAAATAAAATGGTATTTGTATACATGCCACACTTCTCTGTATCCTAGAAATACAGCAGATAAGAAAATAGAAACAGTTTCTGTCTCTACTGTGTTGACATATTAGGAGGAGAGTCACCTTCTAGTATCCATCACTCAGTGCTGACTACAGTGCCGAGCACAGAGAATGCACTCAGGGCGTGCTCACTGGATGTGTAAATGAGAGGTGTGTCCTAAGCCCTGACTCCCATCAATTCAGCCTAATGGCCAAGAACTCACCTCATTATGTCCATCACCTTTATCCTGAGCATTGCTTCACCAATGGCAAACCATGGATGTGAAAATGATGGTGTGCCATGATCATGTTTCTTTTTTGGTAAATCCCCGAAATAACTACTGTGCTTTTAAGTCATGTGAAGAAGAAAGCTGGCTAATTGAGTACTCTGGTTACTGGAATTATCAGTAACCATCTTGGATGCACTTCTTCTTATCTCTCTCTCTCTTCTTTCTTTTTTTTTTTTTGGTGTAACTTATGCTAGGGTTGGAACATAGTAGGTATTCAATAGATTGAAACTAATGTAACTTGGTTGTTGAATATATAGCCATACAGCCACTCAAACCGAGCATCGAAGAGAGCTACTAGGTCTAATTTTTGCAGAAAAATTCAGAACAGCCTCTGATTAGTGAGTTTGCTCCATTTCCCAAGAAATCGTTTTAACCTTTAAACACAGAAGGTCAGCGGCTCCTCTCTCTGCTCATGCATAATTCCCCTGCCCTCTGCTCTTCGGTGCTGCAGCTCCCTGCCTGAAAGAGAGACAGCGGGAGGAACAGCGCTGGTGCTCAGAGGCCCAGGCGGCCTCCCCGGGATTCTCTGAGCCCTCAGAATGTGTTGTCTCATTTGCTACATTATTAATAAAATTGCAAGAAGTTTGGGAGAAAACTTTTTCCCCCACCTAGAAAAATTAGCATTTATCCCACACACTGTGCAAAACTTAGGAGTAAGAACATTAATAAAACAGGAAAAAAAAATGTTCCCTTTGAGTCCTATCTGGCAGCCAATGCCAGAGGAGGACTTTGAAACAAGGAGAGAATTGGGATAGGTCAAGTTGGACACTTCAAGGTGATGAGGTGATCACTGTGGGTGGGCCCCACACGGGCCAGAAGAAATCCAGCCAGTCTCAGCATCTCCCACGCTCGCACAGATGGTGTGTGGCAATGTTGAAAGTGGTCTACGATAGGGGCTCTGTCCACGGTCAATGACTCACAAAAGCACAAGTTGTAACACTGCTGGAATGAGGCCAAGGCCAGAAAAGCTGGAAAGGCATAGAGTGACCTTCACGGGCGACCCTGCAGTTGGATGAGGTCAGGGTATGTACATAGGTAGAAATCTTTGAATAAGGCACTCTGATTGGTTGACCACATTTTTCATAGACTTCGGGATGTCGCTGCTTTTTAGCAGCCATGTCACCCAGTTGCTTTAAATAAATAAACAGTGACCCATCATCTCATTGCTCATGGCCTTGCTTTGCCTCTCCCCTTTACCATTTGCTTCTTTCTGGCTGGCATCACAGAACCTACTCTTTTGTGTGGCATGCCGTGGGCTGCAAATGTTACCACATTACAGCATTAGAATGTAAGCCACCTCGCAATGACATCGTATTAGTCACTGCCGCATCCTTCACCTCTGCGGTAGTACCAGAGGTTCCATAGATATTTATTGAAATTACAAATGAATGCAGTGTATCCTGAACTAAGACTCCCAAGGCATCTCACTTAAACCACTTATGGGCCAGGATTCCCTAATCTGTATTTATACAATTATAAAGCACAGCATTTTATCTGTCGAGTTCAGGTCCATTTTCAAGCTTTTCAACTCTCAGTTCTGACACAAACAAAGTCTTTCCCTACCAGTCTCAATTGCCTCCAAACCACAGGAGAATGCCATCACCCTCCATCTAAATTATTAATAAATTTTGAATAGACCGAGTCTCCTGACATACCAGCAAATATGTCCCCTTGGGCCTATATTAATTGTCCTAAGTCAATTGCACCAAGAATTACTGAGATAGAGACACATAGCCCTGGAAAGGAGTTTGGAGATCAAGTGAGTTGATGATGCCTTCATTTTACACATGGGGGTTACAGGGTGGAGACTGGTAGGCTAGCCTCTCTTTGGCATCATACCAAGAGCAGCAGTGAGCTCAGAAGTCTTGCCCAATAGCACAAATGATATTCAGGCCCTGAAAAGAGATTCTTCACATTGAATTCATGCTCCCTTCAAGATAGACACTCGTATATGATCGTTAATCTTTATTGTCAACCTGACTGAAATTAGACTCCCCTAGAAAATGTATGTATGAGTGCATCTGTGGTGGTATTTGCAGAGAAGTTGAAATGAGAAGAGAAGACCCACCATAATGTGGGCAGCACCATCCCATGGATGAGGGCTCAAGCTAAATAAAGGGAGTGGAACGAGAAAGGTGAAGGAACTCCAGCATGCGTCTTTCTCCACTTCCTGAATATGGGCAGAGTGATCTGCTGCTACCCTGTGTTCACGCCCCCATGCCTTCCCCACCTTGATGGACTGTATCTCTTCAAACCGTAAGCCAAAATAAATCTCTAAGCTGCTTTTTTTCGGGAGTTGAGTCAAAGTGATGAGAAAAGTAGCTAACATAATGGACCAACCCACAAGCTCACTCAGCTCGGCATCGTTTCGGCCAGGTAGGTGAGACCCATCCACAAAACTTGTGTATCCCTCATGGCTTCCTATCTCAACTGTGGCCTGTGCTCGGCAGCCGTAAGGCGGCTCGGGACGCCGCCTGCCACAGAGCCTCCCAGGCTCGCCCCTTCCGTCTTTGTGCGTCTTCCTGAGGCAGCCAGTGCTTTCCTGCTCTCTTCATTTTCCATCCCGCTGAGGCTTGTAAACTTATTTAAACAGGGTACCGGTGCCAAGAATGCACTGGTAAGCTAGAGCCAGCAAATACTCAAAAACAAAAGAGAGGTCTCTTGGCAGTGCTGAAAGTATAAAATCCTTTGGCTCTTGGTGACTAGTTCAGAATTTACAGAAAAATGTGTCCTGGATGAGCCAGATTGGGGGGGGGGGGTAGCGAAAGGCGAGTCAGTCTTAGTATGTGTTGCTGAATGAATGAATGAATGAATGAATGAATGAATGAATTTAACAGATGAAAAAGATTAGTACACATAAGAAAACCATTGGCAGTTCTCTCAACTGACATTGATTCCAGTAGGACCTGAGGAAGAATGATGGTGCCTCTCCTCAGACATCGAGGAAGCAGATGATGGTGGGAAGCTGAATTCATCCTTTCGTATTCTTCTTTTCTCACCCCCTGAAGGTGTTCTCTAATGTTTCACATTTTCAAGCATCCCTTTGCCAGGCTCTGCTTCAGCTCTTGGGGAATGCTGGGGCTCAGAGCACATGCTTACCCAGAATTCCGTGTAATGCCTTGAGTTGGATCTGATCCTCACTATGCTTTTAAACTTCCTCCCATATTAGCATCTAAGACTTCTCCAGCTGCAGACTGCTCAGGTTTAACAGTTAAGATGCGCATGGTGGTCAGGAAGGCTGGCCTGTCGTAACACCAAGGCCCTCAAAAGGAGATTCTCTGGAGGCCCAGTTTAGACACAAGGTGAGCAGCTCTGTGAATGAAGCCAACGAAAGACACAAGTGACTCAAAGCTGCCAAAAGGTGTCTTCAATTATAGGAAGAGAACATGCGGTTGCAGTCATTAATTATTTATGGGCAGATTTGGGGAAGAGGAGAAGACAGGTGGCAAGCAGCAGTGAGATGAGGACAGGAAGGTTCACAGATGCTCGCCTGACTGGCTCCCTAGGTGGTACCCACCTTGCACTTCAGGAAAAGTGGTCCAACAGGCTGCTCTCCATTGCAGCCCTTGCCTCTGCCCTGGAGGCTTAGAAAGTCTCTGGAGATGGCAGATCCAGTCTTCCTAGCTAGCTCACGTCTAGATTTGGAAGAATTTCTAGAAGCAGGCCCATTATGGTTGCTGAGGGTGATATAGAATTAACTCATGTGCAGGACTCCTAGCCACCCACTTCCTCCTCCATGGGGGCCTCCACCCATCCACCTCTTTTTTCTCTTACTGTCCTCAGCCTTCCAAAGAGGTAACCTCATCTCCAAGGTCACAAAAATTGCAGAAGGCCACAAATGCAAATCCCTGAGACTTTCATATCACACCCATGCACACACACACACATACACATACAGACACCACGTTCAAGTATACATGAACCCCCACATGCAACATATATGCAACATACAATACATATAGAAAACATATAGACACAACTGACAACACACAGGCTTGATGCCTACATCTCTACCCCAAAAATACGAAAGGGGAGACCTTCCTCATTCTCCCAGCCTCACAGATTCCTCTTCTCTGCCATACCCTCTACCTCTCCAGCAGTGCAGGATCCTTCCAGGTAGCATTTGGATGTGCTAGAATTTAGTTTCTTAAAAAAAAAAAGAAAGAAAGAAAGAAAGAGAGAAAGAGAGAGAGAGAAAGAAAGAAAGAAAGAAGAAAGAAAGGAAGGAGAAAAGAAAGAAAAAAGGAAAAAAAATCATTAAGTCACCCTGCGTCCTCTCTACTCCAAGTCCAAACAGTGTCTAAGGGACACCTCCTGTAGCACCCTGCAGTGACCAGATCCCCGAGGTCCCCTGGCCACATCTGAATAACATCCCATGTGCTACAGAATCCCCTCTGCTGTCTTCTAGGGAAAGTCAGTTTTTTTTTTTAATTAGTCGCACCATCTTCTGATACATGCAATGTAATTTCTCTGTCAGCTTTTTTTCTATTCTATCTTTAAAATTGGTTCTTCACCTTAGGTCCTCCCCTCCTCTCTTTGTTAGCTCATCTTCCTGGCTTCCAATGTTCCAGTGTCCATGTCCATGGGCCAGTGGCCCTCACGCCTGAACTGCAGCTCAGCTCTTGGCCCTATGCATCTAACAAGAGCTTTCAACAACTTTCCTGGAAATGGCCTCTTGGTTCTTTGCCCTTAACGTTTCATAGTGAACTAACAGTTCTAGCCAACCAATTGCCCACAGTGACAGAGACCTGGAAAAAGCCCATGACCCCTGACTTTCAATCTCCATATTAATTACTTATTGCTATGACAAAATATCCCAAAAAAGGCAATTTAAGGGGGGGAGGGGCTTATTTTCTCTCACCATGGCAGGACACAGCCCACAACCCATCATGGTGGCAGGAACATGAGACGGCCAGCCACACCGCATCCCAATCCTGGAAGCAGGAAGGGATGAATACTGGTGCTCAGTTCATTTTCTCCTCTTTACAGTCCTAGGATCTTCACAGTCTAGTATCATCCACACCTAGGGGGTGGACCTTCCAACCTCAGTTAACCTAGTCCAGATAATCCCACACACACACGTCTGTTTTCACGGTGATTGGTGATTCTAAATGCCGTCAAGTGGACAACGAAGACCTACTCATTTTGCGCCCTCCCTCTTAGCCAGTGAACCTCTGTAGGCTATGTCTCCCAAGGGTCCCTCATGCCCATCTTCTTCCCTACTTCTTAACCAGTGTCTCTACTATCTCATCCTCAAACATGGGATGGCCTTCACCCTAACATGTGGCCCATGTCAACCCCAGTGCCTGAAGTGTTCACCAGAGCTTGTTTCTCCTGAAACCCTCTGGCTGAATGTCTGCCCGCTCTTGCAGGTCCTCTTCCAGGAGATGCAAACTCAGAGAGGGGAAAGGGAATGGAAGTCAGCAAAGCAAGAGGCACAGAAGTTACTGATTCGTGCACTTGCTTGCCCATTAAATTCTGCCTTCAGAATGTGGAGTTGGTTCTTATGTGAACCTCTGCATTCCAAACATTTAGTTTTCTTGTTAATATCCTTTAAATAATTTAGTTCTATTTGCTGTTATTTCCTTTAGTTCCATGACTTTTTTTTTTTTTTAAGTCTCATCTTTAGAAACATCTAAGTGCATCAACACCTGCTGATGTGGTATCTCCATTAACTGGGCCTAATGGTACAAAATCCCACAGACCAGACAGTTTAATTAGTAGAAATTTATGTGCCATGTTTTTGAAGCCAAGAAATGCATGATTAAGGTGCCCATGGATGCAGTGTCTGATGAGGCCCATCTTCCAGGCTTGCAGAACACAGTTATTGGTACCCTTGCTCAGTAGAGAGCAAGGCAAGTAAGAAGTGTTCCCTTACTCCTCCTGTGTTGATACGAATCTCATCTTCAGCCTCATTACTTGAGTACCTCCCAGAGGCCCCGCCTCCTAACTCTGCCCCAGTTCAGGTCAAAGCTTCAGCATTGAGGAGGTAGGCACAAATATACCTCCCACAGGATAAGATGCCCACAGTCTTGTATAAGATGGATACAAGGGGATGCTCCAGAAGTGTCTATAGAACGAATTAAGTGATGGATAGATAATCAAATCAACATGTGATAGTTTCTGGCCAAAGACAGTTCTATCAACAGCAATTTAAGAGAAAACTTTACTATTATCTATCTACAAGCATTTACCAAGGCCATCCCACTAGTACAAGGGGAATAGTCATGCACATTTTCTATATACACAGTCCTCTGGGAAAGGAGCATACTGAGGCATCTTAGTCCTGAATATTCCTTCCATCTGGTCCTCTCCTTCTTGTATTCATCCAACTTCTCCTTCTTGTCATTCAGTTGGAGCATCATTTCAGCAGGGCCTTCTGAAACTACTACTTCTAAAGTGGCCAGGAGGCTCACACTCCATTACAATGCCATGTTTTAATCTTCTCTACAACACTTACCACTATTGAATTTTTCATGTTTACTTTTCAGTATTCCCTCATGTATTAATTTTCTATTGCTGCAAAAAAAATTGCCACAAACTTAGCAGCTGAGAACAACACCCACTTATTAGCTCACAGTTCTGCAGACCAGAAGTCTGGGCACAGAATTGCTTAGTGTTCTTCTGAGAATTTGTGAAGTTAAAACCGGGGATCCATAATAACTGTATTTTCATCTAGAGCTTTGAGTCTTCTTCTATGCTTCTGAGTTGTGAGAAAGTCATTGTCTTCTTTCTGTTGCTAATAGCACATCAGAGGCTAGTAAGTGATGAAGATAAGAGGATTATTTTACCTCAAGAATTCTGGTCCACAATCGAAGGACCACATCTACTGATGGTCTTGCTGACAGAATCCCATGGAAGCATAATATAACAAATGATGGGAAGCTTG
>CABHPQ010158546.1:0-24668 GCA_902168405.1 Peromyscus aztecus | reverse complement strand
AAAGAAAGAAAGAAAGAAAGAAAGAAAGAAAGAAAGAAAGAAAGAAAGAAAGAAAGAAAGAAAGAAAGAAAGAAAGAAAGAAAGAAAGAGAAAGAAAGAAAGGAAAAATAAACTATCAGGTCTTGGGGGAAAAAATCCTGCATTTGACCTTTTATGGGCATTCTTTCTTCCTGGATAGGGAAGGACCCCTAGGCCCTTCCCGGAAGTCTTAAACAGTTCGCATGGCTTCCATTCTGGATCTGTGTCAGCTGCCCTGCCCTGGAGGTACTGGCCTCTCCGGCCTCCATTACTCCTCTGCAGACTAGACTCAGCTTGTGTGCCCTGCACTTGTCCCATAAGTCTGTCGGATAACCAGCAAGCGTGAGTGAGGGTCCCCAAGTGAGAGACACCACAAGCCCCGGTAGGTGCACACTGGTGACCTTGCACAGAATTTGGGTTCCCTGCAGGTGGACGGTTCTGTGAGGGGAGGAGCCTGTCTGAGGACTAGGCTAGGGTGATACGCTCTCTGCTGCGAGGCAGAGGCAGGAGACCTGGGCCAGCACCAAGTACCCTGAAGCAAGTGGCTTCCTTCCCCTCTCTTGTTTCCAGGCCATGGTGGTGCTGCACCCAGCCCAAAGTTGCTGGGCCCAGGCTTCCTCCTATGGGCCCATCCCTTCCCCAATTGCATTTTGTAGGCTGGCCCTGAACTAGAGCTTGAGCCCTGTTTGTCCTTTAGAGGGAAACTTTGTGTGGTTTGAGAAGGACGAAGCACATCCTCAGCCAACAGGGCAGAAAGGACATGACAGGCATTCCTGGCAGGCCTTGGGAGCGTGATGTCAGCCCTCAGGTTGGATCAGCACCACCGGGCCTTGGTGGAAATGTGCTCCTAATTACAGTGTGGATGTGACCAGCTAGATCCCCGCCGAGGGGACGTCAACCAGTTCCTGCCACAGTGGTTTGTGACGACGCTGGCAGATGCTGAGGGATGGGAAGAAAAGGCTGGGCAGGGGCAAGGCCTTCTTCAGAGGACTGAGGCACAGATGCAACATGTGTAGGCTCTAAGAGAAGTGGCCTCCAGATAAACTTGCCAGGGCTGCAAGTCAGGCCCCCGGGTGAAGAAAGGTTGGCGACTCTGGCTCCTGACCTTGGACGAGCCCCCAGCTTCTAGGCCTCAGCAGCTCAGCGTCTCTGACCCACAGTAGAGATTACATGGGGCCCTTTGGTGGTGGTGGGGCACACATAATGAAGACTATAGGTGAGGGATGTTTAGCATAGAACAGTGATTCTCAACCTGTGGGTTGTGACCCCAGGGTCAAATGACCCTTTCACAGGGGTCACCATTGGAAAACACAGATATTTACATTATAATTCATAACAGTAGCAAAATTACAGTTACGAGGAAGCAATGAAGATAATTTTACGGTTGGGGGTCACCACAATATGAGGAACTGAATGAAAGGGTCGCAGCGTCAGGAAGGTTAGACCCACGGCCTAGAGCCTTTCTTTACACAGTGTACAAAGAAAACAGGCGGCCTTCCGGGGCAAGCCTCAAGTACTCAAACTGTTGACTCTATTATTTTGAAAGAAACTTGCATTTTGAAGCAATATCTTATTCATTATCTTTGTCACATTTTAATCTCTAGGACTGAGGCTGGAGCTGAGTGGCTATGTGCTTACCTAGCACATACATTGCTCTAACTGCTCTTCCCAGCAACCCCCCACCCACCCACAATCAATCATCAATCCATAGTACACAGAGTTTTTTTTAAAGCCACTAATGGCCCTTTGCTGATTGTTAACGTGTTAGGATTTAAGACCGAAGAGCTGATCTGAACATTCTTAGGGTGCCTCGGATTTGGGGGCTCAGACTGATCCTCACTTTGTCAGTCTGTGAGTAGCTTCCCTCCTCCAAATGAGGGCAGCATGGACATTGACTAGGTGACAGAAGATGGCTCTGACCCCCAGAGGCCACCTAGCCATGTCCCAAGTAGTATCTCACTGAGACACAACAGAGAAAATTAAGAATCTAGGATACGAGCCCCCTTGGCTCCAGCCTGACTTTGACCGGCCAGTGGTTTCTAAAATGTGTTCACTATGAGTAGAAATGATTTTATATACATTTTTAAATGTACATAGAGGAAATGTAAAGGAAAAACTTCAAACCCAATTGCTCGGAGTTACCACACTCAAGTCACTGGGAAGCGCCTTTCCGGTCCTGGCCCTGTGTGCGGAGGGCACTTGTTGAATTCAACCTGAGAGGGGACACGTGGAGCCAGCCCTGCTGCCCGACACAGCTGGGTGAGGCTGACTAGCATCATGGCCCTTGATGTGTCTTGTGTGTCTGGTGTGCTGGGTGAAGGCTTGCTGTGGAGACAGGGACGAGGCTCTCTCAGAGACCCTGGACCACTCTCCAGAATTCTGATGCCAGCCTACCTGTGGTCAAATCCCACCCCAGCTTCTTACTAATTGCTAACCTGGGAGTATGTTTCTTGATCTTGCTGGGTCTTAGTTTCCTCATTTGCAAGCCAATGGTAATAACAGAATGTCCCTGGTAGGTTGCCTGAAGTTTAAAGTTTAAATGCATGCGTGCGTGTGTGTGTGTGTGTGTGTGTGTGTGTGTGTGTGTGTGTGTGTGTGCGTGCGCGCGCGCATCCCCATCTCTGATGTGGACTCTGGGGATCCGAACTCAGGTCCTTATGCTTGCACAGCAAGCACATTGTTGACTGAATCATCGCTCCAGCCTTTACTCATTCATTTTAGATAGGGTCTCATCTAGTATCCCACTTGATAGGTAGCTGAGAATGACCTTGAACTTCTGATCCCCCTGCCTCTACCTCCCAAGTGCTAGGATTACAGACGTGCACCACAACATCTGTTTTATAGGATGCTGGGGATTGAACTCAGGACTTCGTGTATGTTGGGCAAGCTATCTGCTAACCGAGTCATGCTCCCAGCCCTTAAACAAGTGAAGTAAAATAACACTCAGCATTCCCGGGTCAGGGGGAGGGGTTCTAAGCATGGCTGTCACCGGTGTGTGACTCTTGATATTCCGTGACTGCATGGCTATGGCTATGGCTCCGGTTCCAATGATGAGTCAGGGGCTTCCACACGGCCCTGCCTCTCCTCCCTGAAGCTCTTCAGCCAGGTTTGGGGAGCAGCAGTTACATGGGGCTATTTGAGGACCCGTGGATGCAGGCAGCCCATGTGGCCTACTGAAGACTGTTGCTCTTGGCTACCCGTGCTATCCACCCCCCAAGCCAGAAGCAGAGCCTGGGAACCTACTGATGCTCAGGAGGCTCTTCCAAGGCCTTCGCCATGGACCTCCAGTTTCACGTACAAGAAGCACAGGCCCAGAGTAGTGTGAGTACCACAGTTAAGGGGTGCTTCCTGACACACCAGGAGCTCTCTCCCAGACCAAGCAGTGATGCGCTGAAAAGCAGGCAGACCCCAGTCCCAGCTGCCATAGAAACCACCTGAACCTTTTGGGGCCATTTTCTTCAAGCCTTTTTCTATGTGTGTATATCAAAACTTCTACATGTCCATGTGAATTGAACATTCCACATATCATCCACATTCCACATTCCCACATAAAGTTTTCTCTCTTTACACATTCTAATATTTTAATAGGTTTTCACCTGAGTCCTAAGCCCCCAAATTCCTTTTTTTTTTTTTTTGATTTATTTGTTTTTATTTTTTGTACATGGGTGTTTTGCCTTCACATATGGGGGTCATGTGTGTGCCTGCTGCCCAGGGAAGCCAGAAGAGGACATCAATGAATCCCTAAGACTGGAGTTACAGATGGTTGTGAGCTTTCATATGGGTACTAGGAATTGAACCCAGGTCCTCTGCAAGAGCAGCGAATGCTCTCAACCACTGAGCTGTCTCTGGCTTCCCCCAGGCCCCACAGCATTCTTTCTCATGACTGTGGTACATCCTGTGATAGAGACACTGTGTCTTTGTGAACCATTCGCTCACAAATAACAGCCAGAGGTCCCTGCCTCCAACCCCAGCCCCAGCCCTACCCACCAGGGAAGAGCTCAGAGGCATTCATGAGGGGAGGCCCACTCCTTGATGACCTCCTATAGTGAGAGGATTTGGGGCTGATGGTAAAGAGCCTGATCCTCATGGGTAGCTCAAGGGCACAGCTGCTCCTGCAACTTTCTTTCTTTTCTTTTCTTTCTTTTTTTTTGGTTTTTCGAGACAGGTTTTCTCTGTGTAGTTTTGGTGCATGTCCTGGAACTCTCTCTGTAGACCAGGCTGGTCTCGAACTCACAAAGATCCGCCTGCCTCTACCTCCCGAGTGCTGGGATTAAAGGCGTGCGCCACCACCGCCTGGCTCCCTCAGCTTTCTTATCCTGCTCTTGGGCTCCTGTAGGGCTAGGATTGGCCTTCCTCCTCTGCTGCCCTTTTGCCAGGGCCACTCTGGGATGGGCAAGCAGAGGCAGTATGGCCTAGAAGTCCACACTTCGACCCCTTAGCTTTGTTCTTTAGCAGAGAGGATGAAGGAGGGTAAAGGAGGGTCTTGAAGGGATCAGGAAGAAAAAGGGGAGGGAGATTGTTGAATGCCTTAGAGTCAAGGGTCACATCCGCTTACCCATCACATGACAGATAGGAACACTGAGGCCCAGAGGACTTCTTCCCAAGGTTTCCAATGTCAGGCTGGGTGACCAGCCTAGGTTCTCTTTGTACCAGTTCACCTTTCAGTACCAGTAAGGTTGAGCAGTCTCTGGAGGCAGACCGTGGGGCGCGGTGTAGGGAGGGATCCTGGTGCCTCCTCAGACACTGTCAGGTAGACACTGTCAGCAAGCCACTCGCCTCTTCCTATGCCTCAGTTTTTCCTTCCCCAAAAATGATTATAAAAGCTCTCTTGGAGCTGAGGATGTAGTACAGTTGGTAGAGAGCTTGCCTAGCTTGTGTGAAGCCCTGGGTTCAGTCTCCAGCACCTCATAAACCAGCATGGTGGGCCAGGCCTGGAATCCCAGCACTCATGGATCTCTGACTTTGAGGCCAGCCTGGTCTACATACAGAGTGAGTTCCAGGATAGCCAGGGCTACCCAGAGAAACTGTCTCAGAAAACCAAACAAACAAACAAACACCGGAGATAGGAGGATCAGAAGTTCTAGGTCATCCTTGGCTACATATGGAGTTTAAGGCCAGCTTGGGATACATGAGACTCTGTCTCAAAAAAACATAATAATAATTTTAAAATGAGATAGAGAGGTGTTGCACTCTGGGATTGTGGCTACTGGGGGCTCTGGCTAGTAAGCACCAAAGCTGGTCAGGACCTAGGGATGGGTCACAGTAGTCCCCCTATGTGCTAGCAGCCCTGCTCCTCAGGGGAGCCGTTTTTAGCTACATTTCTTTCTCTAATTCATTATTATTGTTGTTGTTATTGTGTACCTGTTCGGGGCACATATGTCATAGAGTGCATACAGAGATCAGAGGGCAGCTTGGTGGAGTCAGTTCTCTCCCTCCATCTTTACACGGGTTCCTGGGATCGAATTCAGGTCTCCAGGTTTGCACAGTAAGCACCTTTACCTGGTGAGCCGTCTTGCTGAAGGGGACGCAAAAGTTCAGAGTCGCCTGCCCAGATTCCAACCTCAGGCTGCCAGGCTCTGGAGTCCCCATCTTTGTTGCTGGGCCTGGTATCCCTCTGCACAAGCAAGGCCTATAGGGGGTCCAGCTGGGCCCAGGCCCTTTGATACCTGTGCCCTGGGAGCAAGGGAGATCTGGGAATTCGCCCCACACACACCCCCACACCCCTCCAGGGCAGAAGTGCCCTCCCCTAGCTCTCCTGGGCCTCTTTTTTTTTGTTGTTTCTTTACTCGGAGCCCGCTATCTTCCTCAGAGCCTGACGCCTGGCTCTTCCTGTTTAGAATTAGACTCTGGACTTTCCTTCAGGGGCGGTTACACGTTTGTTTTGTGTTTTGTGTTTTTCCCCAGCCCCTTTCCCTGGCAGTTTAGGTCACCCAGGCTCAGAGGCAGTCCTGGTCCCAGAGCCCACCCCTTGACGCCCACCTGAAGGAGCAGGAGGGTCCTCTCTGCTGAGACCCTAGTTGGCGTGAGAACAGGAGGGTGGCGTCATGTTGCCGGCGTGAACACTCGGGGTCCACTAATTTGTCCTGAGCCCCTCCTTACCCCGTGACTCCTCCAGTACCACACTAAGCTGAGAGTCCCTGGTTCCCTACAGCACTCATGTGTAAGCCCAGACACCCCAGGAAGGAGATTCATCTACACAGCAAGAGAGAGAGAGAGGAAAAAAAGACTCCAGAGGAACCCTGCCTGGCTGAGATGTGCTGCTGTGGGGGAGAGAGCCCCAGTTGAGCTAGGAGCTGGGAGCCCTGGGCTTCTGCTTGGCTGTCCAGCCCATGCTGTGTTAATCCATTCTGGCTTGATAACCTGTGATTTTAGGTCCTTATTTGATACTCTTGGGGACCCCAGGTGGGTGACTTTGTAGAGACACAAGGAATTGGAAAGGGAGCCCCAGGTGAGGTATGTTCAGGTTCGTTCCAAGGTCTAGTCCCAGCCCCACCTCTTCCAAAAGGCATCTTTGGCCTCCCAGGGATGTATTCTGAGTCTCTCTCTCTCTCTCTCTCTCTCTCTCTCTCTCTCTCTCTCTCTCTCTCTCCAAAAATGCAGGGAAGGCCTAAGCTTGGAGTGCAACTCTGGGAGGGTCCTGGCCTCTCTGACCTCACAGCTTTCTGGCTTCAGATAGAAATACAGGTCTCTGTCTGTGTGAGAGGACCAGGCACCAAGACGCTGTCCCATGTATGCAACGTCTGTGGCTCTGTCCCTGTCCCCAGGGTAAAGACATGTGAGGTTCCCCACGGCTAGGAGCTCCTGCCGGGCAGGCTCTGGGGCTCACCCATCCTGACCTGGCCTAGGGGTGTTGACTGAGGAAAAAAAAATCTACATTAGTAAAATGAGGTCTGAGGTCCCTTGTGAGCCTCACCCGGATGACCTCTCTTCTCTGTGTCTGTGAAGGCAGAGGACATGGAAAAAAACACCCAGCACCTTGCCCCTGCCTTGGGCACAGCCTGCTGCCTGCCTGCCCTTTGGTGGGAACTGGCAGGCCGAAGTGAGCCTGGCTCCTTGTGGTCCTTAGCTGGGCTTCTGTTCCTCCCCCTGAACTCATTTCTGAGGTTGGGGGCATCTGGGAAGAGCAGTCTTTGAGGCAGGTCCCTGGAGATGGCGGTCAGTGTGTGGGCAGCAGCCAGCATGCCTGAAAACCTCAGACTGGGCCTGGCAGGCTGGCGGGAGCCTGGGCTGGAGGAGGCCATGCCCACAGCCTCTGAAGCTCCCCTCTGGGGCCCAGTGAGAGGAGGCTCGGATCCTGCTCTAAGGACCACAAGGCCCACATAGGTGGCAGAGGTCATGGGAAATCTCACCTGCACACCCCAGACCTCCCAGGCCCCCGTTCATCCCACAGGGTCCCCAGAGAAAGGGGACCAACCCTATCTCATTCTTCTCCTCCTTCCCCCATGACTAACTTTATTTTGTGTGTGTGTGAATGTGCACACGTGCGTGTGTGCCTGTGCTTCTGCGCGAGCGTGGAGGCCCAGAGGTCAGCCTCAGCTGTTGCTCTTCAAAATTCTCCACCTTGTTTTTTGAGAAAGTATTTCTTGCTGGCCTGGAGCCACCGGCCAGGGACCACCCTTCTCCTCCTCTCCGTTGCTGAGATTGCAAGTGTGAACTACCATGCCTGGCTTTTTTAGAATGTGGGCTCTGGGGGTTCAACTCAGGTCTTTGTGGCGTTTACAAGGCAAGAGCGTTACTGACAGAGCTGTCGCCCCCATCCTTCCCTATGACTAACTTTAGAAAGAAACATAGCTCTTTGCTCCCTCTTTCCACCTGCTCTCAGAGCCCTCAGGGAAAGCCAGCTAGCCCAGGAGTCAGGGCTTCAGCCTCTCACCCTGAGCCCACCCCAGAGACTGGGAAAGCTGGCTGTTCTAACTGGCTGGAGGGCGAGAGGGGTTTTTGGAATTTGGAACCGGAGAGCCAGTTCCTAGCCTGGCTTTGCTTCCAGCTGGCTATGGAACTCTGGCCCCAGCCCAGATCCCCAAGACCACTCTACCCACAGCATGTTGTGAGGAGACACTGGTGCAGCAGCCAGCTTGGGAACCAGGACAAGCACAGTGACTGCCGACCCACAGCGCCTCCAGCATCCTGCCGCCAGCTCTGCAGGCTGCCCAGCCTGCCAGGGCAGCTGAGGCCCCGTGGAGCCGATGGAATCAGGGCCCTTCCCTTCTTTGTGTGCGGACGCTTCCTTCCCCTCACAGAGAGCGCTTGTTGCTGCTTTATCAGGCCCTGGGGAAAGCCGGGGCCAGCCAGGCTCCCAGCTCAGAGCCCCTGGGAGGCCGCCAGCCGGGAGGGAGCAGACATCCAGGCTCAGTCTCCAGCCAGTGGTGACTGGTGGCTGGGCCATCCCCTCCCTGCCCCTGACCCCAGCAGCTCCAGCCTGTCGGCCTGGCCCAGGAAGCCAGCCCTTCCCTGGCATGTCCTGGGGCCTCACAGCCTGTCTGTCATCGGGTCCCTAGAGACAACAAGTGCCTGGGAGAGCTCTGCCCCAGCTCGGGGCTTCTTCCCTATTAGAACATAACGTTGGCCTTCTTCAAGATCAAGGGTGAAGCAAGGAATCTGTGGCCTGAAAGTGGATGTGCGTCTAGGCCCATGATACCCTAGGTTTACGTACTTGAACAGTAGTGAAGATGGGGTCCACAAGGGGAGAAGGCAGGTGCTCACCCAGCCTACAGCATGACCTCTCAAAAGTTAATAAGGAAGACATATGAGAAAAAAAGCCTTCAATCAAGGGGCTGGGGAGATAGCTCAGTGGGTAAAGCGCCTGCCTGGAGTTTGATCCCCCAGAGACCCCAAAAAAAATCCTGGGCTTGGCGATATCTACCCATAACCCCAGCACTGGAGTGGCAGAGAGAGAGAGAGGAGCTTGCTGGCCAGACAGTCTCGCAGAATCTGTGAGCTCCAGGTTCAGTGAGAGACTCTGTCACGAAGTACAAGACGGAGAGAGAGTGAGGAAGACGCCCAGTGTTGACCTCTGACCTCCACATATGCTCTCACATGTGTCCATGTGCACATAGTGCGAGCGCACAGACATCTTAAACTATAGATGTACATAGGTGTATGTACGCAGACACAAGGTGCATCTTTGATCTTAGAATTCTGAAGTGGGGACAATTAGGGAAAACTCTCTCAGCTGCTGTGGGGAGAAACCAGTGTGAGGGTGGGGTGGGGGGGCGTGATGACGACAGGAGTCATGATGTTGGTCTGCCAGGCACAGGCTGAGCTGATCTGGCTGTGCCTATCTCTGTAAAACATTTGTTCACTCACCCCAAAGCTTTCCTGACATCTAGGTGCAAGTTGGTCCCAGAACCTGATGCGCAGCCAGGACAAAAAAGGTTTGGGAATGGGACACACCTGCACAGCCTTGTGAGCCGGTGTGGCTGGTGGCAGACTTGCTAGGGAAAAGGGGATGTGTGAGCTGGGCTCTGATGCATGAATCAAAGTTCTCCTGTGGAAAAAAGCAGGATGAAGTACCACACAGAGGAAGCTAGCTGAGCAAGAAGAAGACACCCCCCCCCCACCCGCCCCCGCAACTCATAGTTTCCTCACGGGAGGCAGAAACACGGTTTTGGAGGCATAGGTGTAGAACAGAAGTCAGGTCCCCTTCTCGTGCATAAGTAATGCCAAGTCGTATTGGACTCTACCTGGTGTCAGTGTCCTCTTCTGTAACAGGAGATGTCTGGGAAAGTCAATGCCTTTAGTCCTTCCTATGCGTGTCCTCTGACCTCAATAGTCTCCATGTTCCTCAGACTCCCGGCCTTCGCTCATGTTGGATTTGTGTGTGTGTGTGTGTGTGTGTGTGTGTGTGTGTGTGTGTGTGTGCGCGCGCATGCATGCGCGCGCGCCTTTAAACAAGCTATGCCAAGACTCATCTCTATAGGACAATCTGGAAAGCCCACCCTTGTGCAGATGCCCAGGGCTAGGCTCTGGCAGCACTCTGGAAATCAGCACCGAGTCAGCACCTGGGTGACCAGAGAGCACGAATGGATGGCTCTGCTTAACCCCGAATCCCCAGCATGTCAAAGAACTCCTGGTGTAGAGAGTGTCCTGGGAATCTGTGGATGGATGGGTGGATGGGCGGATGGGTGGATGAAAGGAGGAGAAGCAGCTAATAAATAACTACCCTAAAAGTCGGTGGCCCATTGGCTTCTCTGTTGCCGGTATCTGGTGTGATGTACCTGTGTAAGTATCCAATGGGGGCGTGGCTGGGTGAAGTGTGGGGGCTGCTTGTGGGCTTGGCTGGGCCTCTGCTGCATACAGCAGACTTTTTCTGGGGAAACTCTTACAAGGCTGGGAGAAGTGGTTCTGGAGGTTGGCAGTGGCCTGGGCCAACTTCCTGGCCCTCCGACTGGTCAGGGGCCAGGGCACAGGAATGGACCAGTTAATGCTGGCCCATTGGCAAGCCTGGCCATCCAACAGATCACTTCTAACTGTCATAGTGCCTAGATGCAAATGGGGAAACTGAGGCCTTTGGGAAAGAAGGCTTTGACCCAGATCTGATCCTTGGCATGTTGGATGGGTGGAAGGTCATTCAGGTCCAATTCTATGAATGATTGTTTGTTCTTTGTAGGTAGACTGGAAAACTGGAGGGGAACCAAATCCGGAGCCTCTGTGAGAGTAGTGAGTGTTCTTAACTGCTGAGCCATCTCCAGCCCCGAATGTTCT
The DNA here is from genome assembly GCA_902168405.1 of Peromyscus aztecus. Lineage (NCBI taxonomy): Eukaryota > Metazoa > Chordata > Mammalia > Rodentia > Cricetidae > Peromyscus > Peromyscus aztecus. The sequence continues at coordinate 13,946 of CABHPQ010158546.1, read as the reverse complement.
GTCACTTAAAAACATCTGTATTCTCTTTTCCTTCAAAGCCCATAAGATTGATGTCAAAGCAGCTGCTGAATGGGAGGAGCAGCTATGTGTAAGTCTGTACATTTCTGTGTTGGTAATTTTTATCTTATTGTTTACATTCCCTGTGTGTAGAAAAGTATATGAAGGTGTGTGCATGATCTTGTGTGTGTGTGTGTGATGGGACCTGTATGCCAGGACAGGGGCTTAGAGGTAATAGATCAACCCTGGGTGTTGGTCTACGCCTTTCCATCTTGTTTGAGACAGGGTCTCTTGCTGCTGTGTCTGCCAAGCTAGACTGAAGCTTATGGTAATTCTCCTGTCTCAGTATCTCCCAGCAAGGAGTGCTGGGATTGTACACACTTGCACCACTGCTTCCTGCTTTTATGTGTGCTCTGGGGATCCAAACTGGGACCTCAGGCTTGTGTAGCAACCACATTTACCCACAGAACCAGCTTCCCTGCCCAGTTCCTTGATTTTGAACTGGTGGGAGGAAATCTGGGTTGTGCTGAGGATCTGCAGACATAGACTTACATTCCCACCGGCCAGTTGTTTCATTTAAGCAACAACCCCTCCCAAAAGCTTTTAGTGGAGGGGCTGGAAGAGGGTTAGTGGGCAAAGTGCTTCCAGAGCAAGAATGAGGACCTGAGTTCAGTTCCCAGAACCCATGTAAAAACCCAGGCATGGTGGCACACCATGGTGATCCTAGCACTGTGGGCCAGCCACAGGAGGATCTCCGGGGCTTGCTGGTCAACCAGCCTGGTCTTATTGGCAAGCCTCAATATCAAAAATAAATGAATAAATAAAATGAAGAGTGACCAAGGAAGATACTCCTTATTGACCTTTGACACATCCCACAGCGCACACACGCATGAACATGTACCCCCACACGTAAACAGGTATAACACACACACACACACACACACACACACACACACACACGCACACACACACTAAAGAAAAGCTAGGGGTATAGCTCAGTTGGTAGAGGGCTTACCTTGCACACACAAGGCCCTGGGTTTGATCCTTAGAACCATAAATCTATGGCTGTGCATACCTATTATCTAAGCATGGAAGGTAGAGAAGGACGATCAGAAGTCCAAGGTTACTACCAGCCATGCTAGCATATGTCCTTAATCCAGCCCTCAGGAGGCAGAGGCAGACAGATCTCTATGAGTTCATGGAAAGCCTCATCTACATAGTGAGTTCTAGGCTAGCCTGGTCTACATAGTGAGACCCTGACTCAAACACGTCCCGAAGATGAGCATGTCATGGGGTCATAGCTGTCCTGAGTGTCAGCGTGACAGGCGTCTCTTCCCCCAAGATCAAGTACAGGGAGGCTTCCTGGAGGAGGGGATCTTTGGGCAGAGTCTGTGGACAACCAGGAGGAAGAAACAGGAAGTCAGAGCTTGGTTCTGAGGCTGGTGGGGGCCATAGAGACAGCCCTGACAGGGGAGGGGGAGCTGGAATAAAGCTGTCTTTGGAGGACAGTGGCTGTGGCAAGGCCACACTCATGCCTAGACTAAGGAAAGGCCAGGGGGTACACTGTGCTTCTTCCTGGGGGAGGGGTGGGGCATTTAGACCCGCTGCTTTCACAGAAGCCAAAGAAAGCTAGCGAGGGTTGTTCCTGGAGTTACTAGGTCAGAGCCTGTGCCCAGGTAGTCCTAGCAAGTTAGGCTTGGCCACTCATCCTCAATGGCCAACTAGACAAATAACAATGAGAACAGACAAAGGAGAGCTATTTATTGTGGCCACATGGAAAGAGGACCAAAGAGGCCAGTGACCCGTCAGTCCATCTTCAGGGGCTTGCTGACATGGGGTTCAGGTTTAAACAGAGGTATGCATAACTAAGCTGTTGTGGTCCTAGTGTGGTCCCGCCCACCAGTCTCTCTGGCAAGGTGGTTTGATAAGAGGTCAAAACTGCATGGAATCTCTGGGAGACAAGCTGTCCCTGTGGCTGGTGCCAGGATTTTTAGCCTTTTCCTTATACCCAGCATGAGATTCCGGGGGGAATTCCAGGTTCCTGAGGTCCCTAGTCTATCTGAACAGTCTCCTTAGATTATCCATCACAGGCTCTTACTACACAGTTCCACAAAGGCAACTGGGGTCTGAGGTCACTCATGTCCGGGTGGCAGCAGTATCTGTGAACGGGAATGAGGCTGTTTTGAGATTGGGAAGGGTATCCTGAAGCAGGGTGTCCCCACTTTAGGGGCAGAAAGGAAGAGCAGTAGTCTCTTTAGGGACCTGATCACAAGGAGGAGGGGACTTGGGATGGAGGACACCCTGGGCAAGGGAACAGCCAGGGGTATATTTGGCCCCAGGAAGGTCAGAGCTGCCACCTGCCTGTTTGGAGGCATCCAGGGCAAGGCCCCCCATCACTTCCATGGACACCCACCACTGTCCCCTATCTGGCCTCCCCTTATCTCTACCACACAGTGGCCACAGAGCGCTTATAAACCCAACCAGACCACAGGAGTTAGAAGCTCCTGGCTTCTAACTCTGCCTGCCTTCAGCGTCTTTACCTGAACCCTCCATTGTTACCTTCCCTTTCTGGTCTCCCCTGCTCTTCACAGGGGGCCCGCTCCAGGCTTCCTTAACTTGAAGGCTCTCCTCAGGCTCCCCACACCTCCCCAAACATCCCGACTTCTCTGGGGTCTCATTCAGTGATACTTTTTACAGGAAGCTTCTAGAACATGCCTCTCAGCCCCCAGTAACTTCAGATGCCCACTTCATTAGGCTACGCTCCAGGAGAAACCCTCCTCCTGCCTCACCTGTCCTCATTAGAACAGGAGTCCAGCAGACAGAGCAGAGCCTGGCACTGAGAAGGGACCTAGGAAATCTGAATGCTGAATTTTGGATCGAAAATAGAGAGAAGGGCTGGAGGAAGCTAGTGCATGTAAGGGCTGTTATGCACCGGATGCTGAGAGGGAACTTGGAGGCGTGCAACACTTGGAGGAACAGAGGACTTAGCCAGGGTGGCTTCCAGTCTGTCTTCCAGTTCCTAATTGGAGGACAGTAGTGGCCACCGCTGGGCATACAGAGTGTGTTCAGTGGATGCTAGTAGCCCTGTGCCTTCAAGCCTAAAAGGACAGTCCCTGGGGTCCCGGGGACCAGACAACCGATTCCTCAAGATGGTGGTTTTCCAGCGAGGGGAGGATCCATCCATCCTGTACTCCTGAGCCACCTAGGGTATAACCGCTTGTTACCTCCGCTGGCCCTTGGAGGCGGCAGAGTGAACATTGGGGTGGCCAGGGGGCCCCCGGGCCGGATGTCTGAGCCCGGCCTCGGAGCCGCCTTATCACCGTCTGCCGCCTGCCGCCTCCCTCTCTGCTGTGCCGGCTCCGCGCTGGCGGGAGCGTCCCCCGGGGCTGTGCGTCGGCCGGCCGAGCTGGCTCTGGGTTCCTCCGCTGTGCGACCTGGGAGCAGCAGAGCTGAGCTAGAAGAGACCTGGGAAGGACCAGGAGGGCGATGGAGTGGGGAACACTGTCCAACCCTCATATCAGAGAAGAGACACTTGGAGTCCATTGCCCAAGCCATCCATGTTCTCACGAGATCCTGCGCCCCCTCCCGAAGGGTGGGGTGGGGTGGGGGGAGCCTGGAAAGGTGGCAGAAGTCGGGCCGGCTAGTCCCCATGGTGTCTGGCTCTGAGGTTAGCCTGTAATTTAGGCCCGACTGGATTCTGGAATCCACTGGGCTCCCTCTGGGCTGGGTGAAGATAACCAGGTCTCCACAAGCCCCTGGCTTCTTTCTGATCTCAGTCACACTCGCCGCTTTGGGTCTGGTGGCTCTGACCTCAATAAATGTTCTCCGTTTCAGCCTCCAGGAATAGGGTCCCAGCCTGAGGTCTGCAGTGCCCGGGGAGGCAGGACTGAAACCTCCCCTCCAATGCTAATGAACCACCTAGGGACCACTGAAGGGTGCTACCAGGGAGTGGTAGTGAAGGTCTGTCGCCTCAACCACTGGGAAGGCTGAGACAGGTTCGAGGCCTGCCTGGGCAACAAAGTGAGTTCAAGGGTAGCCTGGGCAACCTAGTGAGACCCTAAGACCTTTAAACGAAAGGTTAAAACAGGGTTAAGGATAGTTCAGTAGGAGCACTTGCTAGGCCCTCGATTCAATCCCAGCTCTACAAAATGACAGTGTAGGAGCCCTCCAGAACAGAAGAGTGCTCCCTCCTTGGGATGGGGCATGGTGATGGTGAGGTAGGTTCTTCTCCTCTTGGGCACCCAGTAAAGGCTCCTGACCCTAAGAAGAGTCTGAGCCACTTTCCCAGTCATCAGCAACCCTGGCCAGGTTGGTTTATGGTGTGTCAGACTTAGGAAGGATGCTGAGCTGAGAGGAAAGGCTGAAGCTGGCCTCATGTGAGTCCTAGGGAAGGAGAGGAGCTGGTGACCCCTGGGAGGGGACCAGGGCTAAATCAGATGGTGTGGAGGAGGATGGCAGTGCACCAGCAGACTTGGGCTGGAGGCCTGGAGGGTGATTTAGGTAGAAGGATGCAGAGGTGGCTGGGGTTGTGTGGTGAAGGGTAATCTGGGCCCCATTGAGCACACTCTCACACTCACACACACTCACAGCATGGAGAATTGAGTTTATAGCCCATAAAATAGGAGGTCACAATAATCGGTGGCATGCCCATTTTACAGATGGGTACATGCTTCGCAAATTGGGAATATGAACATGAGAGGGATTATCCTGTAGTACAAGCACCAGCTGCAGGAAATGGAAGTGTGGAGGGGCTCTGGGTTCTGCATGCATCCCCACCTTCCTTTTTCCTCTCTCTCTCTCTCTCTCTCTCTCCAAGGTGTCATGCAGCACGTAAGGCTGGCCTTGAACTTTCTATGTAGCCAAGCATGACCTTCAACTTCTGATCTTCCATTCTTTATCTCCTGAGTGCTGGGGTTATAGGCATGCGCCACCACCATCATGTCCAGTTTATTCAGTACAGTACCGAGGGCTTTGGACATGCTAGACAAGCATTCTTACCAACTAAGCCGCATCCCCAGCCTCAACTATGCCTTTATGGATAGAGTCAGAGGCCCTAAGAGGTGCCAGGCTTGGCCCCATCTCTTCCTTCCTAACATGACATCCTTCCCAGGCCAGGAGCTGGTTAAGGACACAGACTGCTCTGCCCTCCAGGCCTCTTGCTTCATGGGGCCAGAGTCAGGCCCAGGATTCTGTATTATTAGCAAGCATCTTGGCTGGTCTGGGTCTGTTGCTCACCCCCAGGCATTTGGGGCCCTGCAGTCTCTTTTTAAGCTTACCCCAAAGGCACACACTCCCCACTCCCTCCACTGTGCACAGCCCAGGCCCTTCCTCTTCAGGCTCCCCTTCTTGCAGAAAAGTGAAAACACATGGTTTCCTGGGCAACCACATCTCTCCTCCCAGCTTTCTCTGAGACCTCCCAGCAACTGACTCTGTGACTCTGTGGTTCAGAGGAATATTTCAAATACCAGCTTCCCCAGGCATGATCCAACAAAGGCTCATCCCTCTCAAACCCTCTCTCTGAGGGGCCACAGCCCTGCTCCTCTCAAACTTGTAGGCATGAGATCTTGGGAAACGGTCCATACCATCACCTTGGTTACCACATAGGTCTGTTCACTGAGAAGGCCATTGCTATGTGACCTTAGGGGTCTGTTTAGCTGGAGGAGGTTAGAGCCAGAGAGAGAAAGGGAACTCATCTTAGAGCACACAGCAAAACCGGTTTGACAAGGAACTGAAATGGAGGGAAGGAGGGTTGATTGGCTATCTACTGTCTGCCAGACATAGGGTTGGTGTCTTTGAAAACTAACCCTGTAGGGCCCATTTTTTAAAAAATTTGATGCATATGGGTATTTTGTTTCCATGTATGTATGTGTACCACATGCATGCGTGGTACCAGCAGAGGCCAGAAGAGGGCATCAGATCCCCTGGAACTAGAGTTAAAGACAGTTATATGTCACCATATCAATGCTGAGAATCAAACCTGGGTCTTCCGCAAGACCAACCAGTTGACCATTAAGCCATCTCTCCAGCCCCCATAAGGACAATTCTTATTTCCATGCTACAACTGAGAAAGACAGAGCTCAAAGAGGTAAAGTACTTTACCTGAGGTCACCCAGCAAGTAAATGGCACGCTCTAGGACTGTCTCCTCACTAAACTCATTGCCAGAGACTACTGTTCTCCAGATCAGAGTCAGAGAAGTCATGGGTGCTGAAGATGCCTGCCTGGTGTGGACCTTTGCTGTTTTGTTGGGAGAATTCGACTAATGGTCTCTGGAGGCTCAGATGAGGGCCTCTCTCTTGTCTCTTCTTAGCCCAGATCCCCTGTCAATATTCCTATACAGTCCTGGACATCTTCAGGTGGGTAAGTAGAGACAGGGGCCATTTGTGTTCTTCATGCCATCTTTCTGGACCTGCTGGTTTTCTTGTTTGCTTTGCTTTGTTTTTGAGACAGGGTTGCACTATTTAGCCCAGGTGATTCTCCTGTCTCAGCATCCCAAGTGCTACATTAAAGGTGTGAGCTACCACGCCCAGTTTAGGGGTTTGGGATAGAAGACACCAAGAACATGCACATTTGTGAAAATGTGCCCTGACAGTTTCTCTATGTGAAATTAGGAGTATGTAGGTCATTTGAGTGGCCTGTGTCATTGGGTATGTGTGGGAACAGGTTGAGTACTTGGGCATACTTTCATGTGTGTAGGTTGAGTGTGAGTGACTGTATGTGTAACTGGGTGTGATCAAGGTTGAGGGTGATGTGAGATCAAGTTTATTATAACTGTTGTAGGGAGGGTCATTGTGACTGTTTATCTGTGTTGGAGCATGTGTATGTGAGAGTCTAGGTTCCCACTAGGCTGTCTACTAATGTGCTGTCTGTGATAACGTGTATGAAAGTGTGTACATATGTATGCTTTTTGTTTTACTCTTCCTGATCTCTTCTGGTATTGGTTGGGCACAACTTTCATCCTCAAGTTCCCCATAAGGGTGGCAATGAGGGACAGAAGAGGAGTACCCTAGGGGTCCCCATGAGGCCAGTGGGAGGCCGGAGTACACTTCCCTATAGCCAGCTCAGAGACTGCCTATTGGCGCTCTGTCTCTCCCTCTCTCTCTCCCTCCTTCTCTCCCTCCCTCCCCGCCCCTCTGCTAGGGAGCTTAGGAGGATGTGGAGAACATGTTTTCCACCCCAATCAGGTCTCTTTGGTGAGAAAAAAAAAAACCACAAAGAGGGGGGACACTCCACAGAAGGCAGATTTTTATTGAGGCACTTTATGACGCGCACACCAGATAAACTATTTTCTAATTGTAGCAGCCTTCTCTCAAGGCCTCTGCTCTCTGAGCTTAGAAACGAATGGGGATAGAAGTAGGTTAGCACAGATGCTGTGCCATGCCAGGCTGGGCCTCACATTTGCAGGGTCAGCTTTGCCTAGGTTTGCTCAAGGACCACTGGAGAATAGGAACACAGAGGAACAAGGAAGGCTGGGTGGCAGTCAGGTCAGGCAAGGTCATTATGGTCCCTTCTCAGGAAGCCAGAGCTTCTCCTCTAGGCCTTTGACAGATGGCAACTCCAGCTCCATCTGAGGGTTACTAGGAAGAGAGAATGCTTTTTTTCTTTTTTTTTTTTTAAAAAAAAGATTTGTTCATTTATTATGTATACATCATTCTGCCTGCAGGCCAGAAGAGGGCACCAGATCAAATTATAGATGGTTGTGAGCCACCATGTGGTTGCTGAGAATTGAACTCAGGACCTCTGAGAGAGCACTCAGTGCTCTTAACCTCTGAGCCATCTCTCCAGCCCTGAAAGGAGGGTGCTTTATCCCAAAGCCTTCTGAAGATGCCTCTGTCAGAGTTTGGAACTGAGGCACAGGGTGCTATATAAGCATAGGAGTGCACCTGGCTAGCAGATGGGGCCTGGGACCCCGACCATGCTTTCTCTTCATTTGATGACAAGCAGGAGTAGTCCCTCTGGGCTCTTCTGACCAGAAGAGCTCAGGGAATACACAGATGAGGAGCATGGTGTGGGATAGGTGAGGTTACCGGTAAGCTCAGTTAGCATGCATTGGCCTGTGAGGCCAGGGAGGATTTCCTGGACGGGGTAGCATTTCCGTGGTGGAGGGGCTAGGCCTGTAGGGCTGCCCCTCAGTTGGCACCTACAGACATGGTCAAGTCAGGGGTGAAAACGTGTTATCACTTACACACTTGAGTAAAATTCTTCCAACCCGAGGGCGCATCAGAGCCCCCACTGTAACTGTGAGTAGACATCGTGATTGTCACCACACAAAGATCCCTAAGACTGAGCTGGTGTTCCTTGCTTTCCGGCCTAGGATGGGGGCAGTGGCTGGCAGCTAGACTCCAGGCTGGGCCAACAGACCTGCTGCTCGACACGTCCCTTCTACTCCACAAGGACTTCCTGGGAATGATCAGGGCCTCTGTGCAGTTCCTGTTCCCAGCGGCTCACAGTCGCCAGGCCCAGGGAGACAAAACGTGCATGAGCGTGGTAGGGCGGGGAAACAATATGGGTAGGGTGGAGGAGGGCCACAGGAAGCAGGAGCAGGGACAGCCAGGAGCGGAGCTGGCCTGGGGGCTGGGGGTCACTCAGGGACTTGTGACTTGATAAGGTAAGATGACCGCGAAGAAACACAGACCAACGAGGCGCCAAAATGGCCCCTCAGACGGGATGTCCAGGACAGGGACAGATGTTAGTACTGGAATCCTCGTATCCTCCCGTATCCAGGGCCTTAAATAGTAGCAAATCCAATCCACAGTGGTCACTGATGTCATCCTAGGTAGAATAACCCTGACATCACAGAAAAAGAAACAGATGTTCGGAGAGGTGAGATGACTTAGCTGAGTTTATTTCAGGACATGACTGAGCCAGGATAATGCCACAAGCCAGTCTGACCATAGAGCTTTGTGTTACCTCTGGCTATCTGCCTGGGAGCAATGCCCCTAGAAACTGCATGTACCTGTGTTCGAGCCCAGGGTCTCTTCGTGGCTTTATTTAGATCATTGTCCACAAAGTCAGCATGCCTGCCCTCATTATTCCTCCTCCGAAGATCCCCAGTAAACGGGGCATAGTCGTCCATGCCTATAATCCCAGAATTGGGGAGGAAGGAGCCGGAGAGTTGAGCTTCAAGGTCATTCTTGATTACATAGAGAGTTCAAAGCCAGCTTGGGCTCTAAGAGACCCTGTCTCAAAACAAAGAGACAGGCAGAGGAGCCAAAACAAAGCAAGAGACCTCCAACAAATACGGCCATGTTATCCTTAGACCATAGAATTGAAGGACATGTCTGAGGGCTGGAGATGGTAACCTGAGTTTCAATCTCAGGACTAAAGAAAACAAAACAAAAAAAAAGCCTGAAATTTTAAGGAGGGACAGAACTTGATTCACAAATGTAACAAGAAAACTGTAAATCAAATTAATAAGCAGAGTAAAAATCCCATTTGCTAGGGGACTGGTGGGCTTAACGCACTTTATTCAGAGGGAGGCAGGGAGGCGGGGAGGCGGGGAGGCTAGCCTTTTGAGTATCTATGGGATGAACTGTGGCTGAGAGGCTTGCAGGCTGCTGTCTCTGTGCCTGAACCAATCATTTGACTTCATTGTGTTCTGATTTTTTTATTAGTAAAATGTGGTTGTAACAGCTTGCTTAAATGGGATAGGAAGGCAAAGCACATTGGAGGGTAAAGGACTTTAAAACCTCGCAGAGCCGGGCCCGGGAGTGGAGTCACACTCTGCTGCTGATGTCTTTTCAGGCTGCCCTGCCCAATTTCAGGAAGCCCTTTATTGGCTGGAAATGTGTTCTTTAAAAAAAAGAAAGTAAACCCAACAATTATTTATTCTATTTGTATGCAGCAGAGGGCGGTGTGTGTGTGTGTGTGTGTGTGTGTGTGTGTGTGTGTGTGTGTGCGCCACAGTTCACCAGTGGCGGTCAGAGGACAACTTTTGGAGTTGGTTCTCTGCTTCCACTCTGGGTTCTGGGGTTGCTGGGTTTAGTGGTGAATGCCTTTATCTTCGAAGCCACCTCCACGGTTCTAGAGACTTCTTAGAGACTTCTTAGGATGAAGGAATGCTGGAGACAGCCTTAGAGAAAAGGGTGAGCTTGAGCTAGCCTCTTAGGCAGGGAGGGTGATGTGAAGTCAGCTGCATCTCCTTCAGCTCACCCCCAACCTGGTTGAAAAATGACCCTGTGCGTTCAGCCTCAGGCTTGCCTCCATTATGATGAGCAGCCACCACCTCCTCCTCTCCACCAAGGTCTACCAGGATTCTGGAGCCCGACTCAGATTCATCTCTGTTTCTTTCATTAAAAATAAATGCCGGGCGGTGGTGGCGCACGCCTTTAATCCCAGCACTCGGGAGGCAGAGGCAGGCGGATCTTTGTGAGTTTGAGGCCAGCCTGGGCTACCAAGTGAGTTCCAGGAAAGGCACAAAGCTACACAGAGAAACCCTGTCTCGGGAAAAACCAAAAAAAAAAAAAAAAAAAAAAAAGCTCCATTGGGATGCAGTTGACATGCAACAAGGATGATGTGTTACTTGGAATGTCCAAAGCGACAAGTTTTGACGTATGTTTATGCTCGTTAAGCATTCCCCATCATCAGGCTAACTGACATGCCCAGCATTGCCAAGTTCCTGAATGCCAGTCTGGAATCCAACCTGTCGCTTCTGCACTCACCCCACGCCCCCTGTCGCCTGGGAGCACAGAGCTGTCTCCTGGTATTTAGACATTACCTTGCATTTTCAAGAATCCTATGCAGGTTTGGTGAGGTGGCTCAGTGGGTAAAGGAACTTGCTACCAAGCCTGAGGAGCTGAGTTTGAGCCCCAGAACCTACATAGTGGAAAGACAGAACCAAACTCTACAAAGCTGTCCTCTGACCTCCACGTGGGTGCTGAGCCACCATGTGGGTGCTGGGAATAAAACTGGGGTCCTCTGCAAGAACAGCAAGTGCTCTTAATCCTCGGCAATCTCTCCATCCACGTGGCACACACTTGTAATCCCAGCCTTAGGAGGCAGGAACCCCCAGAGTTCAAGGTTACCAGAGAAGAAGAAAAGTTACAGAGTGGGTGGATTTCTAGGTAAAGGTGTGTAAAAGTACCAGCCTGACGATGGAGTTCAGTCCTCAGGACCCCTCGCCCTACCCTCCCTCTGAGCCAGATTCTGTGGCCGGCATCTGTAATCCCAGTACTCCAATGGCAAGATGGAGGCAGAAACAGGAGAACTGACAAGGAGCTCCTAGGCCAGCCAGCCTGGAGTGTGCAGTGGAGCCTGTAAGAAACAATGAGAGAGCTTGCCTCACCAAGACGGAAGTTGAGAAATAACCCCTCAAGTTGTCTACATGTGTCATATCATGCAAGTACCTGGACACATACACACACACACACATACACACACACACACATACACACATACACACACACACATACACACACACACATACTACTTAAAAAATTAAGTTACAAGAAAAGGTCAGAGTAAAAATATCAATGAAATAAAAACCACAAAAAAGCTGGGTGGTAGTGGCACATGCCTTTAAATCCCAGCCCTCAGGAGGCAGAGGCAGGCAGATTTCTGTGAGTTTGAGGCCAGCTTGATCTACAGAGTGAGTTCCAGGACAGCTAGGACTATTAGCCAGAGAAACCCTGTATCAGAAAAACAAAACAAAACAACAACAACAACAAAAAAAAAACCGAAACCCAAACAAAACCCACAAAAAAATTAATAAGAATGCCAGCAAGGAGAGATAGCATTACAGTCTCTAAATGTGTTTTTAAAAAATGAAGGCACATTTTTCTGGACACATGTGACAACATTTCATTCTTTCTTTTGGTTTTTCAGACAGGGTTTCTCTGTGTAGCCCTAGCTGTCCTGGAACTAGCTCTGTAGCCCAGGCTGGCCTTGAACTCACAGAGATCCGCCTGCCTCTGCCTCCCAAGTGCTGGGATTAAAGGCATGTGCCACCACCACCCAGCTGACAACATTTCTTGAAAGACATACTTTCCAAAACTCGTTCAAGGTGAAAGAGATAACACAGACAGTCACAACTATTAATGACATTCCACTTTTCATGAAGCAAATGGCAAATGCTCACTGGAGATGATTCTTTCAAGGACACGGGTGTCTGGGCCTTTCCTACTGGGCCTATGTTGAACACAGGTCAAGTACAGAGCAACTCAGCATGACCATTTGTCTTGGTGACCATCCATTCCTGCCTGGAAAGAGCTGGAATCTCCCTCTGATAAATGGGTATCTTGTGGGAGAGCAATGGCAGAGTCTGCCTCAGAGACCTACAGAAGAAGAAGTTGGGGTCGGGAGGCAAAGACGTCAGGAAAGACAGAGTAGGTAGAATACTCTGCACACTTTTGTTAGCGTTGTGATCATGTAAATGCTACCCATTTGGGTGGTTTAAGTAACAAATACATTTCCCACAATACTGGAGGCTGAAAGTCCACAGTCCAAGGGCAGGGAGGCTAGATTTCTCAGAAGTCTCCTTTCCTGCCGGCAGGAACCCCCTCTTCTGGTATCCCATTGTGCATGGAGGGCTCTGGGTAGCTAGATCCCCTCCCCTTGTTCATCTTGTTTTTCAAAGCAGGGTCTCTCACGGGCCTTGAACTCACTGCTTGGGTTAGGCCGGCTGGCCAGAGAGCCACAGGGATCCCCCTGTCTCTGCCTGTCTGATGCTGGAATTACACGTGTGCCTGTTTGATTTGACATGGACTCTGGGGGTCAGATTCGGGTGCAAGGCAAACACTTTACTAACCAAGCCCTCCCTCCAGGTTCTTCAACTACCTCTTTAAAGCCTCTACTTCCGAGTACAGCTCCATTCTGAAGGACTGGGAATCAGTCCGTCAACCTATGAACTTGGTGGTACCACAATTTAGCTCATAACAAAATCAAATGGCAACCATTGCTCATCCCTGGCCTGAGAGGACAGACCTGGAACTTCCAGGAAGATGGAAGCATTCCAAGAAGATTTCCTGGAAGGGAAACTTAAAATTTTGGTCAAAAGGGAATTAGAAAGAAAGACTGGAAATTCCAGGCAAGTGGAACAGCAAGAACTCCAGTCTGGAAACAGGACGCGTTTCAGGAAAGATAAGCTGAGAGACTGTCTGGATGAATCACAGGGTCGATTGTCCTGGAAGGTGGAGCTAGGCTGTAAAAGGCCTTGGATGTTGGGAGAACCAGGGGCTTAATTCTGCTGCAATGGGAGCCATTGATCACATCTGGGCTCAAGAAAGAGGGAGGGGAGTGTTGTACTTTGGGCCAGAATCAGGGAAATCTGTGGAGCAAGCTAGTAATTTAGAGGGGGCGTCAAAAGCCCCTGGCCTGCTGGTTTCATGGTCGGCGTCACCACCAGGTTCCTGATTCAAAGCGTCTGGGACGGCATGCTCCTGATGGCCCGCGTGACTTAGGAACCACTGGAACTTTACTAGGCAGTATGAACAAGGGGGTTGGGGGTGGGCGGGGAGCAGGCAGAGATGTGACTCCTCCTCTTCCCTCCTGACTCGGCGTTTCACCCAGGAGGGAACTAAAGCCCGAAAGGCCAAGGCCTCAATAGAGGTGGCGCCAGCTCTGAAGACTCATCTTGTGTCCGGTTGCCATGGCATCCGGCGCTGCACAGGAGGGCCAATCCGGCTTCCCCCCACACCCCCTGCTCCCGGAAGCGGGGTGATCACCTGGCCTCTGCGCTTTCCACAGCGCTGCGGTTGTTTGTTTCTTTGGTTTGGAAACCACACCAAATAGCCAGGTCTCCCGGAGATTGTAGCTCGCAAAACAATTCTAAGGACAACACTTTTTTTTTTTTTTTTCCAAACTGGAACTGTGAGTCTAGGCTCGTCTTGGCCCCGCCCACTCAACCCAAGCGGGCCATTTCTGCCTTTGGCTCCACTCAAACTCACCCTACCTTGTCAAAAGCAAGGGCCCTGAATCCTGGCTGTTCTTCCTACCGACCACAGGGAAGATACTC